>CAUYUJ010020688.1:0-45000 GCA_963575745.1 Prorocentrum cordatum
TCGAGCTGTAGGGCAGCTATAGAGCTCGTAAGGACAGCTATCGCACTCAGAATTATCACGCGCGTTCGCCGAATCCAGAGGTCCGAACTCGGTCTGTGAGCCGAGCCAGGTCCGCAAACCTATTCGTATTATTCGAGTCAACTTCATACGCGTTGTCGGTATTTTCTACTTAACTGGAGCTGTAGGGCAGCTACAGTGCTGGTAAGCACACCTATCGCACTCAGAATAATCAGGCGCGTTCGTCTCTTGAATCCACAGGTCTGAACTCGGTCTGCTAGCCGAGCTAGGTTTGCAAACCTATTCGTATTATTCGAGCCAACTTGATACGCGTTCTCGGTATTATCTACTAAACTCGAGCTGTAGAGCAGCTACAGTGTTGTTAATTAAGCACACCTATCGCACTCAGAATTAGGCGCGTCCTTCTGTTGAATCCATAGGTCTGAACTCGATCTGCTAGCCGAGCTAGGTCCGCAAACCTATTCGTATTATTCGAGTCAACTGGATACGCGTGGTGGGTATTTTGTACTTAATTCGAGCTGCACGACGGCTACAGTGCTGGTAAGCACATCTATCGCACTCAGAATCATCAGGCGTGTTTGCCTCTTGACTCCAGAGGTCTCAACTCGGTCTACTAGCCGAGCTAGGTCCGCAAATCTATTTGTATTATTCGAGCGCTCTTCGAATCCACAGGTCTGAACTCGGTCTGCTAGCCGAGCTAGGTTTGCAAACCTATTCGTATTATTCGAGCCAACTTGATACGCGTTCTCGGTATTATCTACTAAACTCGAGCTGTAGAGCAGCTACAGTGTTGTTAATTAAGCACACCTATCGCACTCAGAATTAGGCGCGTCCTTCTGTTGAATCCATAGGTCTGAACTCGATCTGCTAGCCGAGCTAGGTCCGCAAACCTATTCGTATTATTCGAGTCAACTGGATACGCGTGGTGGGTATTTTGTACTTAATTCGAGCTGCACGACGGCTACAGTGCTGGTAAGCACATCTATCGCACTCAGAATCATCAGGCGTGTTTGCCTCTTGACTCCAGAGGTCTCAACTCGGTCTACTAGCCGAGCTAGGTCCGCAAATCTATTTGTATTATTCGAGTCCTCTTGACAAACGCTCTCGGTATTTTCTGTACTTAAATCGAGCTGTAGGAAGCTACAGAGCCTACAGTCAGAGAAATCGATTGAGAATCGGGCGCGTTTGTCTGTTCTATCGAGAGCTCTGATCTTGGCCTGCTGCCCGAGCTAGGTCCGCAAAACTATTCGTATTGTCCGAATCATCGTGAAAAGTGCTCTCAATTTTCTGCACTCAACTCGTGCTGGGGGAGGGCTACAGTGCTGCGGGTCATAGAAATCGATTCGCACACATCAGGCGCGTTCGTTGGTCGACTCGAGAGCTCAGAACTTGGTATGCTGCTCGAAAAAGGTCTGCGAAACTATTACATTATTCGAGTAATTCTGAGAGATGCTGTCGGTGTTCTGCACTCAACTCGGGCTGTAGGGGGGCTGTAGGGCTGGCAATCACATGAGTCGATTCGCAGACATCAAACGCGTCTGCCTATCGCATTGAGAGGTCTGAACTCGGTCTGATCAGACGCGTCCGCTTGTCGCATTCAGAGGTCAAAAAATATTCACTATGAGTCAGAATGTTGGTTGGTGCTCTCGGTTTTCTCAACTTAAGTCGAGCTTGGAAGCTCTACGAGTTCCCCGGCGGTAACCAAGGTTGACGGTTTACCGCCGGCGCCCAGTTCTGCAAAGCGCGCAAGGCAGATTTGCCTAGGAGCCTGGAAGAACTGCCGAAGCTCTTCCGAAGCTCTGCCGAAGCGCTTCGCGCACCCTGGAGCCACGCGTATTGGGAAACGCTAGGAAGCCACGCCCCCGGACACGCTGCGAACTCCGGCGAGTTGCTCCGGCGATCGTGGACCGGCGGAGGTGGGCGTGTCCCCCTCACCACCCACCGCCGGCTTCTTATCTGAAGCCCTCAGCTCTGCAAGGAGCTATCCGGGAATTACTCTTAAGCTTCCAGCAATAACTTGCTAAGGGAAGCTCTACGAGTTACTTGGTAGCGTCTAAAACCCGGAGGGCGAAGAGAATCTCGGGGACGGGAAATCTTTTCTGGAGAGCCTTGGGAGCCTCCGAGGAGCGCGGCGGAACTGCTGCCAGAAACGCTTCCATGCGTGCCTGCACGCATGCAGGCACGCGTGGAAGCTTGCCGGAAGTTCCCCCGACACGTCTGATGCAAAAATGCATCGGGAGTGCTGAGCTGCTGTCAGAAAGGAGTTTATATACCAACTCGAGCTGTAGGGCAGCTACAGTGCTGGTAAGCACGCCTACCGCACTCAGACTCATCAGGCGCGTTCGCCTGTTGAATCTAGAGCTCAGAACTCAGGCTGTTGCGCGATCCAGAATCACGAAAATGTTTGTATTCTTCTAGTAATCTTGAAAGCTCTTGCCGGCGTTCTGCACTTATTTCGGGCTGTAGGAAGGCTGCAGGGCGGGTAATCACAGACATCGATCCGGAGACATCAGACGCGTCCGTCTGTCGCATTCATAGGTCTGAACTCGGTCTGATACTCGAGTGGGGCTCAAAAACTATTCTTTCTCTGCAATTTTTTCCGAGAGTATATGTTGTCAGGAAGCTCTACGAGTCCCCCGGCGGTAACAAAGGTTGACGGTTTACCGCCGGCGCCCAGTGCTGAGCTGCTGTCAGAAAGGAGTTTATATGCCACTGCGACGCGCAAAAATCTCGTTTCTCGCAGTAAATGGTTAAATATCTTTCAAATTAAGCTTTTCAGTTCAAACGTAAGAAAGCTTCCCCCATGTGTTCCAAGCAGCGTCGTGCATATAAGAGCTCTATGAGGCTCCCGGCGTTAACCTGGTTGGCGGTTTATCGCCGGCTTCTACCTCGTAGAGCTCTTCGGCATCGATGAGCTAGAGGAATTCCGGCGCGGGGTAGAGCTAGTACCTCGTAGAGCTCTTCGTCGTTGATGAGCCAGAGGAATTCCGGCGCGGGGTGGAGCTAATTGGCCCAGCCGGCCGAGACGGACAATGTGGCAACTCTTGGGTAGTAACTCGTAGAGCTTCCCTTAGCAAGTTATTGCTGGAAGCTTAAGACTAATAACTCGTGGAGCTTCCCTTAGCAAGTTATTGCTGGAAGCTAAGAGTAATTCCGGCGCGCCCCAGAGCTAGTACCTCGTAGAGCTCTTCGGCATCGATGAGCTAGAGGAATTCCGGCGCGGGGTGGAGCTAGTTCCCGGATAGCTCCTTGGAGAGCTCAGGGTTTCAGAGAAGAAGCCGGAGGTGGGTGGTAAGGGGGGCACGCCCACTTCTGCCGGTCCACGATCCTCGCAGAAAGTTGCTTGAGGTTGCAGCGGGTCCGGGAGCGTGGCTTCCTAGCGTTTCCCAATACGCGTGTCTCAAGGGTGCGCGAAGCGCTTCGGCAGATGCGGCAGAGCTTCGGCAGAGTTTCGCCAGTGCTCGTAGGCTCCCAGGCAGAGGTGTCGTGATAGGTTTCACAGAGCTCCGCGCGTCGTAAAAGACGCCCTCGCAGGCGTCTCCTGCGAGATTTCCAGCGCCCCACGCACCGTTCCAGGCGGCCTGGCAGATGTCGCCGTGCGGCGCTTTGGAGCGCTCTGCGCTCCGCGCCTTGCCTCGCTATCCGGGTTTTGAACGCTTACAAGTTGGTCGACTCGGCCAGAAAGGACAGAGTGTTAACTTTTGCGTGATTTTGCAATTTTTTGAAAGATATTTGACCATTCATTTTGAGAAAGCAGATTTTCGCACCTGTAAACGACTATGAGGGCCTCTCTGTCTTAGTATGAGCTCTGTAGGCGACGTTTTACCATCAAAACACTTGAAGGAATTATCTTCATGTCGACACGAACAAAATCATTTTTTTCTCCCTTTTTCGAGAAATGCTTCCAGAAGCTCTATCTTTCGATTCTGAGCATTCTTACGCGTGAAAGGAGCTCAGCGAGGTTCCTTGCGGTGACCAGGTTGACGGTTCACCGCCGGCGCCAGTTCGCTCGAGAAATCTCGACTGAACTTTTGACAACTTTTGCTCGGTTGAAAATTTTGTTCTCGAATTTGACATTTCGTTTTAGCTCTATTTTTTTTCCCCGTGATATTCGATCTTATTCCCGCTCGCCATCTTGATCTGAGCTCGATCGGGTGAATATTACTATCGAAAAGCACTGTGTCGGCATCGGTCGTTTTGAGTCATCTTGACACGTGCTGACGTTTTTCTGAACATAATTCGAGCTTTAGGACAGCTACAGAGCTCGTAAGCACAGCTAATTGATATAGAATGATCAGGCGCGTTCAGCTGTTAATTATAGAGGTCTGAACTCGGTCTGTGAGCCGAGCTAGGTCCGCAAACCTGTTCGTATTATTCGAGTTATCTTCACAGGAACTCTCGGTTCTCTGTACTTAACTCAAGCTGTAGGACAACTCCAGAGCTGATATTTATAGAAACCGATTAAGAATCCTGAGTTGCGTTTGTCTGTCGATTCCAGAGCTCTGAACTCGCTCCGCTGCCCGATCTAGAATTTGTATTGGTCGAGCGATCTCGAGAAGTGCTCTCGGTTTTCTTCACCCAACTCGCGCTGAGGGGGCTACAGTGCTGGTGGTACTTTGAAAGCATGAGGCGCGTCCGCCTGTTGAATCCAGAGCTCGGAACTCAGTCTGCTGCCGAAATTAGATCTGCAAAACTTCTATACTGTTCGAGTCATTCTCAGAAGTGCTGTCGGTTTTCTGCACCTAACTCGGGCCTGTAGGGGAGCTGCAGGGCTGGTAATGACAGAAGTCGATTCGCAGACATCAGAAGCGTCCGCCTGTCGCATTCAGAGGTCAAGAAATATTCACTATAAGTCGGAATGTTCGATGCTGTCGGCAATAAATATTCACTATAAGTCGGAATGTTGGATGCTGTCGGTTTTCTTACATTAAGTCGAGGTAGGGAGCTCTACGAGTTCCCCGGCGGTAACCAAGGTTGACGGTTTACCGCCTGCGCCCAGTTCCGGAGCGCTGGAGAGCTAGTTGGCAAGAAAAATCTCGACGGACCTTTTGCTGACTTTTGGTCGGTTGAAACTTTTGTTTTCGAAATTCAACAATTCGTTTGAGCTCTAGTATTTTTTCCCATGATATTCGATCTTATTCCCGCTCGCCATCTTGATCTGAGCTCGATCGGGTACCTTTTACTGCCAAAAAATCCCGGCGGGAACGGCCGTTTCGAGTCATCTTGATACGCGTTGTCGGTATTTTCTACTTCACTCGAGCTGTAGGGCAGCTACAGAGCTGGTAAGCACAGCTATCGCATTCAGAATTATCAGGCGCGTTCGCCTGTTGAATCCAGAGGTTTGAAGTCGGTCTGCTAGCCGAGCTAGATCCGCAAACCTATTCGTATTATTCGAGTCATCTAGACAGACACTCTTGGTTTTCTAATTCGAGCTGTAGGGCAGCTACAGGGCTCATTGTCACAGACATCGATGGGAAATCATCAGTCGCGTTCGTCTATTGAACCGAGAGCTCTGAACTCGGCCTGCTGCCCGAGCTAGGTTCGCGAAACTATTCGTATTGTCCGAATCATCTTGAGAAGTGCTCTCATTTTTCTGCACTCAATTCGTGCTGAGGGAGGGCTACAGTGCTGCGGGTCACAGATATCGATTTGCACACATCAGGCGCGTCTCGCGGTCGATTCCAGAGCTGAGAACTCGGTCTGCTGCTCGAAATAGGTCCGCGAAACTATTCTATTATTCGAGTCGATACTCTCGGTTTTCTGCACTTAACTCGGGCTGTAGGGGGACTGCAGGGCTGGGAATCACATGAGTGGATCCGCCTGTCGCATTCAGAGGTCTGAACTCGGTTTGATACTCGAACTGGGTTGCGAAACTGTTTCTTTTTTTTGTTAGGGTTATCTTGAGAGGTCTGATATCGCATGGGCTGAAAAACTAGTCGTTCTTTGGAGTTTTTTCCTACACTATATATTGTCAGGAAGCTCTACGAGTCCCCCGGCGGTAGGAAAGGTTGACGGTTTACCGCCGGCGCCCAGTTTTGGAAATATTTGAAAGATATTTGACAATTCATTTTGATAAAGCAGATTTTTCGCACCTGTAGACAACTTTGAGGGCCTCTGCGTCTCAATATGAGCGCTTAAGGCGCACTTTTACTATCAAAACACTTGGCGGAACCAACTTTCTATCGACATGAAAAATTGAAGATTCAATTTTTCGAGCAATGCCTCGAGAAGCTCTCTCCTTCGACTCGTAGCACTCTCACGCGTGAAAAGAGCTCTACGAGTTTCCCGGCGAAGACCAGGTTGACGGTTCACCGCCGGTGCCAGTTGGTTGACCCGACCAGAAAGGACAGAGTGATAAATTTTGGGTGGTTTTGCAATTGTTTGAAAGATATTTGACAATTCATTCGAGAAAGCAGATGTTTCGCACCTGTAAACGACTATGAGGGCCTCTCTGTCTTAGTATGAGCTCTGAAGGCGCACTTTTACTATCAAAACACTTGGCGGAATCATCCTCATGTCGACACGAAAAATTCATTATTTTCTTTTTTCCGAGAAATGCTTCTTGAAGCTTTCCCTTTCGACTCTGAGCACTCTCACGCGTGGAATGAGCTCTACGAGGCTCCCGGCGGTAACTAGGTTGACGGTTCACCGCCGGCGCCAGTCTTGAGCCGCGCTATCTCTGAGTTTCTAGACGTCTCAGATCGGTCTGCTACCAGGGGGACTCAATAACTATCCCGTGCGCGATGTGTTTTCTGCTGATATTTCCTTACTTCATCCGAGGTGTAGGCTGGCTAGGAATCTGAGAAGCGCATCTTGAAACTTCTGCCCCCCTCTCTCTCCTTCGCCTGCTCCATCTCCTTGTTCTTTTGCCTCCCCTCTCTTCCTTCTTCTCCTCCTGTCTTTTCCTCGTCTTCCTCCTTCATTTTCCCGGGGAGCTCTCTGAGAGCTAGAGGGTTTTAGATTAGAAGCAGGGCGGTGGTGGGGCCCGCCAGCAGCCGATCTCCGCCGCTCCACGACCCTCGCAGCAACTCGCCCGACCCGGCAGCGTGTCCGGGAGAGCTTCTGGCAAGCTTCCATGCGTGCCTCCACGCGTGCAGGCACGCGTGGAAACGTTCCTGGCAGCGTTTCAGAGTCGCTGCAGGGGGCCCCCAATACGTTCCCGTAGAACGTGCTCCAGAGGCCTCGCGAACGTGCCCCAGAGGCCTCGCGAAGCTTCCCGGGCAGCGAGCGCCCACGCGTGCAGCCGCGCGTGGAAGCGACGCTCTCTGCCCTTCAGGAGCGCGCCAGGCGCCAGGACGCATGTTTGCAAGCAGCGTAGGGGAGCTTCCCGAAGGTCTCCAGGAAAGATTTTCTGTCCCCGAAGGGTCTCTTTGCTCTCCGGGTTTTGGACGCTACTAAGTAGGCTTGCCAGGAGGGCTTTTCAGTGCGTGTTCTCTTTGCTCTCCGGGTTTTGGAGGCTACCAAGTGCTCTTCTTGTCTCTCTTCTCCTCTACCTCCCCCTCCTTATTCTGCTCCCTTTATCGCCATCTTCCTGTTGCTCCCCCCTCCTTCTCCTTCTCTTTCTCAGCTTCCTCCATCTGCTCCCCCCCCTCACTTTCTTCTCCTCAAGCCGTGCCCTCGCGCGAGCGGAATGCGTCCCACTCATGTATATCGCGTGGAAGCTCTACGAGTTCCCGGCGGTAATCAAGGTTGCGGAAGCGGAGCTAACCTGCCGCTCTCCCGCGGTCTTGGCCGTCGGGGACTCCTCGAGCCGCATCGTGCGGACAGGTTTTGTGTATGCACACGTAACGTTCGGCATTGGTTGATTAGTTGTTCTTGTGTGCCCCTTCCTTGTGCGGCATCATGACAGCGCAATTTCTTCGATGAGTTCTGTTTCGATCAGTTGGAAAAGAAAAACAAGGATAATCAAACTGACGATTTGTAGACAAGCTGTATTTGATGTTTTGCAGTTTAATGCTCGTGATCCATATTTTGTGACTGATCCGAATACATTCCCCGCGTTTGGCTGGTTTGGTAACCTCGATGATTGTGCGAAATGCCCGTTTCAGGGGAACTTAGAGGAACAGGTCAACATATTGTTGATTTCCTTATCGGTGCCAACTTCTGGGCCACCTGATCGTGGAGAAGCTTTCTCGTCTCATTCGGTTGCGTATTCTCCAGATGTGGTGCAGTATCTAGATGGTGGGCTGCAGTCGAGACTGGGCTCTGTTTCTTTCGATCCTGGTGTTCAGAATGAGGAGTTGCAGGACGATGAGTTCAGGATGAGGATTTGCAGAGTGAGGAGGCTGAATGAGAAGTTGCACTATTCTCAGCATACTGTTTCCTGGATTCAAGCTCTGAAGTGCCACACTCCATTTCCTGACGCTCTGTTGGCTTCTGTTGACCCAGGTGTTCGGAAAGAGGAGTTGCAGATGTAGGGTTTCAGAATGAGGAGTTGCTGAATGAGCAGTTGCATTACTCTCATCATACATATTATACGGCCTCACGCCCTGAAGTTTGCCACACTTCAGCTTCTGACGGAGACTCAGCTTGCCGGGGAAAGGATTGGCAGGGGGATCTTGAGGATTTCAAGGACGAGGAGGAGGAGGAGAATGTTCATGTTGAGTCCGTGGAGAGTTCTACGGCAGTTGCTGCTTAAGAAGCGTCGCTTGCTTCACAATCAATTGATGCTGTAATGCACTGAGTTCCTTTGGATTATTCTCTGCACTCAGCTCCTTTGGATTATTCTCTGCACTCAGTTCCTTTGGATTATTCTCGAGTGCAAAGGGAAGGTGGAGGCCCCGAGGCGCTGCCGTTGGCATCCTCGAAAACCCACGGAGAGTGCGAAGTCGACCAGCGTAAAGATAACTGTGCTTCTTCTTCCCGGCTCTTTTCAGATGACTTGCAGAGCAATCGATCTGAGTGTCAAGCTGCCAGGGACTGGGCCCGTGCCAATGGCGATGCAGTTGCTCTTTGGTGGGAATTCGAACGGCTCCCCAAAGATGAGTTTCATGCTCGGATCGAGGCGCTCAAGGCATACAAACTTCGAATGGGAATTGGGAGTCCCGAGGAGGCGCCGAGTCCAGAGGGGGATGCTGGCCGTGGGAAAGGCCAGAGGCACCGCAGAAACAGGAGGCGGGCAAGGGCGAAGGCTCAGGCAGTTCTAACTGGCTCTTCTATGTCAAAGTCGGCCCATCCATCTACTTGCGATCCTCCCCAACCTCCGTCCCCTTTTGCGGACTTGTGCAGTTCTTCAAATCACGTCGAGTGCGCCGGCACGGCTATCACATGGGTGCTCCAGAGGCACATCACGCGCCTGCTCGTGGCGGACCACCTGCAGAAGGAGGACGCTGATTGGGATGCGGTCTTCCACGCATGGGGTAAAATGGCCACCCTGCGAGAGAAGGCACATTTCTATTTGAAACAGGCGACTCTGCACCGTCTGTGTGAGGCTTACCACCGTGATGGGGAGGAGGACGCGGACATCCAGAGACTCTGGGAGCAGTGTCGGTTGGACAAGATAAGGATGCACCGTATTGCGGGGTGGTGCTTCGGACATTGGCGGTGCTTGACATTCTACTCAAGTGGTGCTCAACGGTTAATGGAACAACGCTTGCAGAGCCACATTAGGAACCTTCGTGTAACCTTTTGGCCTCCTCATCATAAAGATTCTATGGCTTCGCACCCCGGGAGTTCCACGACTGGGAGTTTATCTAAGGCAGTTGTGAGTTCAGCAGTGACGGAGGACGAGGAAAAACGTAACCACGCATATTATTTGCTGTAGTTGGCGTGTAATTTAGGGATCAGGAAATACTGCTTCCGCAAGTCTGGCCGGGTAAAGCTCGTTCACTCTTTCACGGCTGCCGCGCTGTATCGCCTTATCGCCTCGGGTGCCGAGGAAAAGGCTGTGTTGCTTGAAGCGCTTCTTCGGGATCGCGCGAGACTTGGCCCGATAGCCAATTTGACCCATCTGTCGACGGATATCAGAGACTTTAGTCACCACGGACTCGTTCCCAAAAGCGTTACGGAAGCCATGAGATACGTGGCGAATTTTCAGGATGAATGGATGCGTCGCAATGTAAAGAACTACCGCGAGTTGGCGGCCAAGGCGGGATACCCAATTGATTGATTGATTTAGTGATTGCACATGGGCTGACATGGTTGGCCAGAACACGAAATTGTTACTTTGTATTCCATACTTCCCTTATTGAACATGCGAGCAAAACAAAACTAGACGGCCTCCGTGGACTCTTCGACGGAGGTCGCTCTGTGGAGGGATGTGCTGCAGAATGGTGTTTAGGTTTGTGTGTACACGGGGCGTGGCTGTTCGTGGCGGAGGAGGCTTTCTCGCTTGATGCCTCTGCTTCTGTCGTGTTCTGTGTGATGTTTGCAGCGCAGCGGCTCTGTATGGCCGTGGTGCACGTTTTGGGTAGCCTCTTTCATCTCTAACCTGTTCCTACACCTTTGCAATTTCACATGTCGTGCTGCATCCTTTTCCTTGTTCCTGCATCCGATTCCGATGCCTTTGCCTCAGTGGCTCGGCAGTGTGATGATTAGAGATGCCTTCTCTAGCTACCCTGTGCTCCGTGTGGGAGTCTTTGGGCTCAGCTGTCACAGCTGTCCGCGCCCTGACTCAAACTCAAAAACCAAGGTTGACGGTTTCACGCCGGCTCCCAGTTCGTTGGGGCGCTAGTATTTTTCCCCCCCATATTCGATCTTATTATTCCCGCTCGCCATCTTAATACCTCGTAGAGCTCTTCGGCGTCGATGAGCCAGAGGAATTCCTGCGCGGGGTGCAGCGAGTTGGCCGACCCGGCCCGGGCGGACAATGTGTTAACTTTGGGTCGGTTTTGCAAATATTTGAAAGATATTTGACAATTCATTTTGAGAAAGCAGATTTTCGCACCTGTAGTGGGTTATGCTGCGTCTGCCAGTACAATTCTCAGGTCTCTAGCTTCAATAAAACTATCAAAACATTTGGAGGAGCCGACTTTGGATGAAAACGGAAAAATCGTGATTTTTCGAGTTTTTCGGCTCTCGCTTCAGAAGCTTCCTTCATGTGTTCCGAGGAGCGCTGTGCAAGAAAAGAGCTCTACGAGGTGCCCGGCGGTAACCTGGTTGACGGTTTACCGCCGGTTCCCAGTCTCAGGTCGATCGGGTACACATTCTGGCCAAAAAATATTCAGGCGGGATCGGCTGTTTAGTGTCATCTTGGCAGGTGCTGTCGGTTTCTTAACTTAACTCGAGCTGTATAAAAGCTAGAGAGCTGTTCGGCACCGCAATCGAAAGGCAGTCATCAGGCGCACTAGTCCCAGGTATCGAGATGTCCAACCTCGGTCTGCTACCAGAGCTGGGTCCGGTCTCCAGAGATGATGATGCGTTTCTCAATGTAAATCGAGCTGCAGATGTGCTGCAGAAGTGTTCGGCACAGCAATCGAAAGATAATCATCAGAAGGGCCAGTCTCAAGTATCTAGATGCCCGAAATCGGTCTGCTACCGTAGCTGGGTCCGAAAACTTAGTCGTACCCTGCTCATTTTTTTCGAGATGGCGATGATCTGCTACCACAGCTCGCTTCGAACAGCTGTTCGTACTCTGCTAATTTTTCAGAGCTGATCATGAGCTTGTGGATGCAACTCGAGCTGTAGATGAGCCACAGAGCTGTTTGGCACAGCAATCGAAAGATAATCATCAGACGCGCTAGTCTCGAGTATCTAGATGCCCAAATTCGGTCTGCTACCAGAGCTGGATCGAAACAACTTTTTGTGCTCTGCGAACTCATTCCTCTTTCCCCTCTCCAACCTCCCATCCTGCTCGTCATCCTGCTCTTCCTCCTCCGCCCTCCTTCTGCCTGCTCCCTTTTCTCCTCCTCGTTCTCTTCCTCCAGCCTCTCCATCTCCTCCTCCTCCTCCTCCTCCTCCTCCTCGCTCCTTTTTTACTTCCGCGTCCTCCCCCATGAACCCGCGCCCTCGCGCGCGCGGAATGCGAGATTGCCGCGCCCGCATTCCGCGAGGAAGCTCTACGAGTTCCCGACGGCAACCAAGGTTGACGGTTTACCGCCGGCTCCAAGTCTCGAGGGCGAGTCTGGCAACGGTTTGTGGGCGCGCCGTAGGTGTAGTGCATCAGAGACGTGAAATGATTCATAGAGCTTTCCCACGAGCGAAGCGGTGGAGCTCTATCTTACAGCGTCGGCGGGCTAGTTGTTGGCTCGGATCCGCGCGAACCTTTTGCTTAGTTTGCCGCAATCCCGTTCCCTTCGGTGCACAGTTGCACTTTGAGACATGCCGAATGCAACCGCGATGGCGCCATTGAAAACAAATTGCTAAATCTCGAGAGAGAATCCGGAAACGGTTTCTGTGCGCGCCGCAGGTGTAGCACATCAGGGACGTGGAATGACTCGTAGAGCTTCCGCAGGAGCAAAGCGGCGAAACTCTAGAGTAATTCCACAGCGTCGGCGGGGTAGTTGGCACGGAACTGCGTGGCGGATCTTTTGCTTGGTCTGCCGCGAACCCGTTCTCTTCCGTGCGCAGTTGCACTTTGAGACATGCCGAATGTAGAAGCGGCGGTGCCATTGCAAACAAATTGCAAATCTCGAGGGCGAGTCTGAAATTGTTTGTGCGCGCGCCGTAGATGTAGTGCATCAGAGACGTGAACTGACTCGTAGAGCCCCCCATGAGCGAAGCGGCGAAGCTCGAGAGTGCTTCCACAGCGTCGGCGGGCTAGTTGGCTCGGAATCGCGCGAACCTTTTGCTTAGTTTGCGGCAAACCCGTTTCCTTCGGTGCACAGCTGCAGTTTGAGACATGCCGAATGCAGCCGCGATTGCGCCATTGCAAACAAATTGCTAAATCTCGAGAGCGAGTCCTGAAACGGTTTCTGTACGCGCCGCAGGTGTAGTACATCAGGGACGCGGAATAACTCGTCGAGCTTCCGCAGGAGCAAAGTGGCGAAACTCTAGAGTAATTCCACAGCGTCGGCGGGTCAGTTGGCATGGAACCGCGCGGCGGATCTTTTGCCTGGTCTGCCGCGAACCCGTTCTCTTCTGTGCGCAGCTGCATTTTCAGACGTGCCGAATGCAGCCGCGACGGTGTCACTGCAAACAAATGGCTAAATCTTGAGGGAGAGTCCGGAAACGGTTTCTGTGCACGCCGCAGGTGTAGTTCTCCTCCTGCTCTTCCTCTTCTTTCTGTATCCTTTTCTCGTCCTCGCTCCTTCTCTTTCTCCTCCACGTCCTCTTCCATGAGACCGTGCCCTTGCGCGCGCGGAATGCAAGATTGCCGCGCCCGCATTCCGTTCATGTGTATCGAGAAAGCTCTGCGAGTTCCCAGCGGTAAGCAAGGCTACCTGCTGGCTCCCAATTCTTGGTATATTCGGGCGCAGGGCGGAGCCAGTTGGCCGACCGACAAGAACGGACAATGTGAGGACCCAGGTTCCGCTTCCTAAGATTTGAAAGAAGCAAATTTTCAGGGGCTCAGCAGCGCGCCAACCCACGGGCGGCCGTGCGCGAGCGGACACCTAGTCCAGTCAAGTCAGAAAGGCCCACCATGAAAAGGCGCGTGACACCAGTTCAGTCAGCCAGCCCCTGCCTAACACCCACATGCCGCGCATTAACGGAGGCGATTCACCCATTACCTCTTCGCTTCCATCCACACCGCGTGGCGACCCCAGCCCAGCCGGCCACGCGACCCGGCCACCAATTCCGTCGGGGCGCCGCCACCTGTCGGCCCGACATGGGACCCCTTGGGAGGTGTGCAGAACACGGCAGCTACGAAGGACACTAGGGGCAGGTCCCGGACACGCCCATCTTGGGAGTCTGCATAACCTGCCAGCCACTCTCACTACCTGCACCCCCGTCCCCGATTCACACCCCCACCTGACACCCGGCTGGGGGCCGTGTGTCCCTCTCCCCCTCTTTACCTGCACCCCAGCGCCCTTGTGGCGCCCGCGTTCCGTGCTGGCTACCCATCCTCCCACCTGGGCCCCGTCCTTCTCTTTCGTTTCCAGGGGATCTGGAACTCTGTGTCCTACCTGTGCCCATCGGCTGGTTTAGATTCAAGGACCTGGGGCTCTGTGTCCCCCCTTGCCCATCGGCTGTTTCCAGGGGATCTGGGACTCTGTGTCCTACCTGTGCCCATCGGCTGATCGAGATTCGAGGATCTGGGACTCTGTGTCCCCCTGTACCATCGGCTGAGCGAGATTCCAGGGTCTGGGAGTCTGTGTCCCCCCTGTACCCACTTGCGACGCATTGGTGCGCCAGCGACGTGCGTGATATGCCCGCGCTTGGGCCTCGGGTCTTACCTGTGCGCATTGGGGCGTGTCCCCACGTGGGCAACTCGGTGCATGCTGGCGGGACTTCGGCTGGCGTGGGACGCTGGCCTCTCTCCCCCCTGTTCGCTTCTTCCCTCGCCGCTCGCTTTCCCCCCCTCCCATGGCGGCGGCGCCCAGAACAGCGCGGCTCCGGCCCGGTGCTGGCGCTGCACCTCGCCGCCTCGGCGGCCCCGCTCGCCCCGGGCAGCGCGGCTCAGGCCCGGCCCGCGGCAGGCGGACACAGACGGCCCTTCGGGCCGGACCTCTTGGCTGCTACCTGGAGGCGGATTGGACTACCACCCCAGGCCGCTACAAACCACCTGGTGGCACAACGTTGCACGTCGACTTCGTGGTCCTCCTCGTCTCCTGGGCTTCTCCTTACCATTCGGTGGCGCCCGATGCGCTTCGCTTACCTGGCCCCCTCTTCCTCGCGGGCGTCGACCTGGCCACGGCCCTCCCGACGCGGCGCTCGAGGATGGTGGGTCTGACGCGCCGTTGGCGGCGACGCCACTTCGCTCTCTCTCCGGGACTTCGGCTCCGGCTCCTGTCCAAGGCGTACCTTTCCCTGTGCAAGCTCGTCGGCGCCGCCTGCACCCCGCGCCCTCCGGTCGCCCGTTGCCCGGCCCGCCCGCGCCCTGTCTCCCGAAGTAGTGCTTTGCGCGCCCCGCCTAGCTCTTCACCGGGGGAGGCCCGCTCTCGACTCGCCGACCAAAAATGTTTGACAGCTTCGTGGGTCGCTCGCAGCCCGAGTTAATTGAAAGCAACCGCCCACGCAAGAAAGTATCTGGCTCATGTTGATCAGGTATTTAAGATTAGCAGACAGTTTTGGCAATATGGAACTACCTCGCGTCACGTGTGGATGCGCATGCTCATTTATTTTCCAATGGTGTGCCCGACAGCTTCGTAGCTTGCCCACAGTTCGAGCTAACTTCAAACAACCACCGCCACAAGAAACTACACGACTCAACTTGAAGAATTTAAGTGGTTACCTGTCAATCCTGACAATGAGAAGCGCTCTCGCGCCATTTCTGGATGCGCGAAGTCGTTGCCTATCGAATGGTGCTTGCCAGCGCCGCGGCGTGCCCGCGGCTTTAGGTGAGACGAGAAAATGATTCACGCAAAAAAGTGCATGCCTAAGTTTTCCATATTCTCTGTCAATATAGATGATCGGAAGAGCTCTCGCGCCATGTGTAGACGCGCGCTGCAGCTATTTACGCACTGAAGCCCGCTGTAGCTGCTTGACGTCCAGAGGTAGAGTCAAACAACTAAACGTGCACATCAAAAAGAGACAAAGTGCGAGTCGTGTTTGGTCATAGCTCGAGTAGCCGACCGATCTCAGCCGTCTTGGTTCTGCACGCTGATGCTACCGATTCTGATGAAGCCATTAATCACATCGAACCTCTGGATCCCGAGGTAAGCCTGACAACGAGACTTCAAACTGCACAGAGTGTGAATAGTTTGTCGGTCGCAGCTCTTGTTGCAGACCGACTTCAGGCGTCTCGATACTTCAGACAAGGCGCTCCTGATCATTTTGTGTCGAATGGTGTGCTTCCCAGCTCTGTAGCTTGCCTAAAGCTCGAGTTCGGTGAAGAAGACCAACCTCACCTGCCCAAATGAGCCTCGAGACTTACATTCGCCCCGGTGCTGTTTCGCAATGATATTCACCCGACCGACTTGAAATCGGGCTGGCAGCGGTAATGAGATCCTAGTTGTGATAAAAGTATTAGAGGTCTTATGACTTGTTGAAGTTCGAAAACATAGCATTTAATCGACCCGCAGTCAGCAAAACTTCCGTCGATATTTTTTGAGCCAGCCCGCTGGCGCTGCGCAATAAACTCGCTAATGGGGGAGCTCAACGAGTTATGTCCGACAAGGACGACCAGAAGCTCAACGAGGTATGTCCGGGAAAAAAAAACGTCCCTAAGTTACCGCTTCGTCTTGTCTGATTGGGTCGGCCAACGAGCTCCACCCTGCGCCCGAATTCTTCTCAGGTCATCTTGCAAAAGAGCTCTACTAGAGCTCCTTGCGCGCTTGGGAATATTGTGAACGCGCGCAGAAAGCTCCCTGGAGCAACGGCTCCAATGTTCGATGCGAGATCGGTTCCGCCAAGTGTTTTGATAGTCATGCTGCAGCTACGGACCTGAATTTATTTTTTTCCAGCGAGCGCGGCATGATCTCCTCCAGTTTTTTTTTTTTTTTTTTTTTTTTTTTTTTTTTTTTTTTTTTTTTTTTTTTTTTTTTTTTTTTTTTTTTACCTGTGCTACCGCCGGGAAGCTTCTGGAGCTTCCGTGCCATATGTGGCGCGCGCGCGGCATCTCGCATTCAGCGCGCGCGAGAATGCGCGGTATCATGGACATCTGCTTGACAGCTCGCAGCTCGCCCACAGCCCGAGTTGAATTAAGATGGCCGTCCGCGCAAGAAAATGCACGACGCAAGCGGCATTAGCTTCGATTGGAATGACAGACTCGCCTGGCGCGCAGGCAGCTCGAGTTATCATCGAAACACCGCCCGCAACGCGCATGCGCAGTCGCAGTTTTCCGACCATAACTCCTGATGCAGCCATTTCCATGCGCTCTCGCGCCCTCCGTGGGATGCGCGAAAGCATTCTGCGTCGAATAATGTGGACCAAAGCTCTGTTGCTTGCCCGCCGCTCGAGTTAAGCTGAGACAACCGACATCATTTGCCAGGTGCTTCAGAGCCTCCATCGGCCTAGGTGCTTTTTAGAGCAACATCTACCCGATCAGCCTGAGATCAAGATGGCGGGCGGGAATGAAGTACTAGAAAGCGGGAGAGTACTAGAGCTCTAGCGCCAATTGGAATTTCGAGAACATAATTCTCAACCGACCCAAAGTCAACAAACTTTCCGGCGATATTGTTCGAGCCAACCAGCCCGCTGGCGCTGTGGAATTACTCTTGAGCTTCCGCCGCTTCGCTATATGGGGAAGCCATACGAGGCGGTTCATGAATATATGTTCTGCTTGAGGTAGGTCCCTGGAAGTGAATGGATCAAAATATAGGAGCTGCAGCCCTGGAAACCAGCAAACCCAACGTGATCTAATCCTTAGTAGGAAGATCTAAGATTCCAAAACGACTTGTCAAACCCCTCACAATACTTGGCGCGGGTGGTAAGCCGTCAACCTCGGTTTCCGCCAGGAGACTTGTAGAACTTCCGTGCCACACATATATATAAATACATATATATATATATATATGTATTTATGTATATGTATATGTATATATATATGTGAATGGCATGCGAGCGGCAGTCTCGCATTCAGCGCGCGCGAGAATGTGCGGCAGCATGGAAATGTGCTTGATAGCTCCGAATCTTGCCCGCCGCTCGAGTGGAGTTGAGACAGCCGCCCGCGCCGGAAAGTAGACAATCCAAGCTGAACAGTGAAAAAACATTCTCTCGCGCCACATGTAGATGCGCATTGTGATTTTCGATCGAATGGTGTGATTGGCAGCTTCGTAGCGTGCCCGCAGCTCGAGCTAGGTTGAAACAACCACCTTCGCAAGAAAGTACTCGGCGCGAGTTGATCACCTTTTTAGCAGTCATCTGACAGTCTAGACTATGCGAAACTGCCTCGCGTCACGCGTTGATGCGCACGGTCATTTCTTATCAAGTAGTGTGCTCGTCAGCTTCGTAGCTTGTCCAGCTCGGGCTAGCATGAAGCAGCCGCCGTCACGAGGAAGTAGACGACTCGATTTGGAGAGCTTCCAGCGATAATCTGTCAATCTTGACAGTGAGAAGTTCTCTTGCGCCATGTGTAGATGCGCATGGTCGCTTCTTCTCCAATGGAGTTCTTCCCAACGCCGCAGCGTGACCTGAAAGCTACTGACTCAACAAAGTGCGCGACTAAAGTAGAACAGTTTTGCTATATTACTGTCGATTCAGATGATCGAACGAGCTCTCGCGTCACGTGTAGATGCGCATGGTGCTGTTGCAGTTATAGAGACACCTCGGCCCGCTTGAAATCCATAGATCCAGCCAAACAACTTCACATGCACCAACAAGTTACAGCGCGCGAATAGTTTCTCAGTGGTAGCTCGAGTAGCCAATTGATCTCAGCCGTCTTGGCTCTCTACTCTGATGTAATTGATATTGCTGAAGCTATGAACCACATCGAATCTCCGTTGCTGTCCTGAATTTCGAACTAAAGCCGGCAACCATAATGTGCACTTCAGAAGTGCGCAGAGTGCAACTTGGTTTTCGGTCGCAGCTCTGGTGGCAAGGCGATCTCAGGCGTCTCGATGCTTCAGACGAGCGCTTCTGATTATTCCCCGTCGAACGGTGTGCTCTCAGCTCCGTAGCCTGCCTGCAGCTCGAATTAAGTCGAGAAAACCAACATCGCCTCTCACAAATTTGCAGTGCGCGAATAGTTTCCCAGTCGCAGCTTTGGTAGCGCACCGATCTCAGGCGTCTCGATACTTCAGTCTAGCCCTCCTGATCATTTTCGTGTCGAATGGTGTGCATCTCAGCTCCGTAGCATGCCTACAGCTCGAGTTAACCAACATCGCCTTTCAACAAGTTACAGCATGTGAGTAGTTTTTCGGTCACAGCTCTGGTAGCAGTCTGATTCCTTGCGTCTCGATGCCGCAGACTAGAACTCCTGATCTTTTGGTGTCCAATAATGTGCATTTCAACTCCGTAGCTCGCCTGCACTTCGGGTTACTTAGAGAGAACCAACATCACCTGCCAAAATGAGCCTCCTCCGCCCGCCCGTTTCTTTCATTGTTAAGGAATATTCACTCGATCGACCAAATGTCAATATGGCCCGCTTGAATAACATTCTAGTTCTGCGGAAAAACATATCATTGCTCGGACGCATGTTGGAATTTCGAGAACATAACTTTCAACCGACCCAAAGTCAGCAACACTTGGAGCCCGCGGTAAACCGTCAACCTTGGTTACCGCTGGGAGGCTCGCAGAGCTTCCGTGCCATGTATGCGATTGCATGCGAGCGTGGCGGTCTCGCATTCAGCGCGCGCGAGGTATGTGCGGTATCATGGAAATGCGATTGGAAGCTCCTTGGCTTGCCTTCAGCTCGAGTTGAGTTGAGACAGTGCCCCCGCAAGAAAGTACACGACTCAAGTGGAATACTGCTTTAAAGGACATCTGTCTATCTTGATAAGAAGAAGCTCTATCGCGCCACGTGTAGATGCGAGCGATCATTTCCATCGAATGGTGTCTTTGACAGCGTCGTATCTCGCCCGCAGCTCGAGTTAAGTCAAAGAACGACTCACTATTCGCACTCTGCGAATTATTGAGGTGCATATTCTGCTTGCCCGCTGTATCTCGAGATCCAGACAGCTACAGAGCTTTGTTGTGATCCATAGCTTCGACAGTATCAATATCAGCATTGCAGAGAATGGAGACGACTCAGATCGGTTGACTACTCGCTATTACCGAAAAACTTTTCGCGCTCTGTAACTGTTTATGAGCGTGTTTGGTATTCGACATTGATCTCTGGATCACAAGCAGTTGCAGGGGGTTGCATCAATCGCTGCGACAGCATGGACATCCACGCATGGCTCGAGAGCTCTTGACATATGTAAGTGGGCAGATACTTTGGGAAATTATTCCTTTTGTTCTCTCAAAAATGTGCACTTTGTTGCATGAAGAGTTATCTGGTCTTGCACTGAAGTTGTTGGAGCGCGACGGCGTTGGCAAGCGCGCCATTCGATTGTCAACGACCATGTGCACCTACACATGACGCGAGAGATCTTCTCATGATCAATATAAATACGTTCAACTTGAGTCGTGTGCTTTCTGGCGTCGGCGGATGTTCCAAGTTAGCTCGAGCTGTGGACGAGCTGTGAATCTGTCAAGCACATTGCTCCATAGGAACCGTGCGCATCTTGACGTGGCACCAGATAGCTATCATTGTTTAAACTGATGTATAAAATTGGAAAAGCAGAGCAACTCAAGCCGCATACTTTCTTGCGCGATTCGGTCGCAGCTCTGGTCCGATCTCATGAATAGTTCAGATTTGCCTCTTGGTCATCTTCTGTCGAATGGCGTGCATTTCAGCTCCGTAGCTCGCCTGCAGCTCGAGCTAAGTAGAGAACTCCACTTGCCAAAATGAACCTCGAGACCTCCGCCCGTTCAGGTGTTTCCAGAGTAATAGCACCCCAATTGACCTGGGATGAAGATGGGAGGCGCAAATGAGATCCTAGGTGTTCGCAAGAAATAAATACATGCTAGAGCTCTCGAATGTTGGAGTTCCGAGAACATAATTTACAACTGGCCTAAAGTCAGCAAGCTTTCGTCGAGATGGTTCGAACCAACTAACCCAGTGACTCTCAAGCTTTCGCCGCCTCGCTAATTGGGAAGCTCTGCGAGTCGCTTCCGTCGAGATTTTTCGAATCAACTTGCCCGCTGGCGCTGTGGAATTACTTTGAAGCTTCCGCCGCTTTGCTCGTGCAAAAACTCTACGAGTTTTTCGAGAAAGTGGGCTGGGGTCATCGCATTGTTTTCTTTGCCTGGTTCAGCCATCTAGCTCCAGTCTGTCCGCGACTTCCTCCAGCTGAAGTCGGACCGGAAGCTTTCGAGGTATTATGTGTTGTCCAAAACTGGGCGCCAGCGGTGAACCGTCAACCAGGTAGGTTACCGCCGGGGACCTCGCAGAGCTCCTTGCGCGCGTGAGATCTTCCCAGCGCATCAGCTTTCACAACTCGAAAGATTTCAAGGCAAAGTCAGTTCCGCCAAGTGTTTGAATGGCGACCTGAAAAATTTACCAATGACCGCGAACTGGCCCACTAAAGGTGTGGAGAATCTTCTTTTCTGGAGGCGAAGTGTCGAATCTCTGGGAATCTCAAGAACACCTGTAATATCTGACAACAATATCGGTTCCTGGAAGAGACTCGACAGGAACATTGCAGCTGCATTCCTGAGAGTTTTACCAACGAGCGCAGCGTGATCTCATGTTTAAACATTCGTAGATTTTATAATGACATGTCAAATCTTCCAAAATGTATGAAAAACCAAGCCTAGGTCATCACAAACTGCTTTCTGGCCCGATCGGCCAACTGGGTGCCGGAGGCAAACCGTCGACCAGGTTGCCGCCGGGGGCCTCGTAGAGGTCCTTGCACGTGTAAGAGTGCTCCCAATGCAGCATCAGCTTGAAAACTCGAGAAGTGCATGTTTTGGTTTTTACCACAGTCAGTTCCGCGAAATGATTAATAGTTTTACAACAGTTACATACCTTAAGTTCGACCAGCGAACGCGAAATATCCTAATGCAGGTGCGACAAATCTTCATTCTGAAAACGGACCATGAAATTCCTCGTGCTGTCTAGGAAACTTCGTAATGTCTCAAAACTATGATTTTATGGAGATCGGTTCTGGTAAGTGAATCGATACAAGTATTACAGCTAGAACCATGGGGCTTTTGCAAGCGAGCGCAGCGTGATCCAAATCTTAGTTTCTAAATCTTGGATTCGAGAATGACTTGTCAAATCGCTCACAATCTTCGAACAACCGAGCCCAGGCGATCACGTTGTGCATTCTTTGTCCAATCGGCAAACTGGGCGCTGGTCGTAAACCGTGAGCCAGGTTATCGCCGGTGACCTTTTAGAGCTCCGTACACGCATAGGAGTGTCTTGATTCAGACAGAAAGCATCCTGGAGCACCAGTATTAAAACTCCAAGCATGCATGCTTTATCGTTTCAACACTAGCGGTTCCGCTTAGTGTTTTGAGAGTAGTACAGCAGCTACTCGCAAATTTTACCAGCGAGCGCGAAGTAACGCGCTGCATGGGCGAATCATCTTCATTCTGGAATCTAAGGATCAAGTCTCCCATAATTTCCAGAAAACTTGAATTTTCTGGAAAATTCCGTTCTTCAGGTGAATCGATAGAAGTACTGCAGATGCAGCCCTGAGACTTTCACCAGCGAGCGCAGCGTGATCCAGGTTACTGCCGGGGACCTTAGAGCTCTTGCACGAATCAGAGTGCTCGTAATGTAGTCAGAAAGCATTCTGGAGAATCAGCTTGAAGATTGGACAAATTCGTGTTTGTTCGTTTCAACACAAATGCGCTTCCGCTTAGTGTTTTGATAGTCGTGCAGCAGCTACCTGCAAATTTCACCGGCAAATCATCTTCACCATGGAAACTAACAATCGAATCTCTCATACTCTCCAGAAAACTTTTAACTTCTATAAATTATGCTATGTTTGAGGTCGGTCTGGGAAGTGCATCGATAGAAATACTGCAGATGCAGCCCTGAGACTTGCACCAGCGAGCGCAGCGTGAATTAATGCTGAGTAGAAAAAATCTGGGATTCTAAAATGACTGCTCAAATCTCTGACAATGTTCGAAGAATCGAGCCCAGGTCATCACAAGTTGCATTCTGGCCCGATCGGCAAACTGGGTGCCGGCGGTGAGCCGTCAACCAGATAGCCGCCGGGGACCTCGTAGAGCTCCTTGCACGCATAAGAGTTGTCTGAATGCAGAGAGAAAGTTTCCTGGAGCATGAGCTCGGCAACTCGAAATATGTTTTTTTCCGTGTCAAGGCAAAGTCAGTTCCGCGAAGTATTTGATGGAAGTGCTGCAGCTATAGACCTCGAAATTTACCAGCGAATTCAAAATCAGGTGCGCGGGATCTTCATTTGAAAATGCACCCTCAAATCCTTCATCATTTCCTTGGATTTCCGTTCTAAAGTATAATTTTATTGAGGCCAACTCCGGGAAGTAAGGCAATACAATTTTTACAGGTAGAGCCCTGAGACTTACCATCGAGCGCAGCGCGATTCATTGTTCAGCTCAAAAGTCGGGGATGTCAAAATGAATTGTCAAATTTCTCACGATGTTCGAAAAACCGAGCCCAGGTCACTGCGAGCTGAGCTGAGCGCCGGCGGTAAACCGTCAAGCAGGTTACCGCTGGGGACCTCGTGGAGCTCCTTGCACGCATCATAGTGCTCGGAATGCAGACAGACAGCTTCCCGAAGCATAAGCTTAAGAACTCGAAAGTAATTTTTTATCTCTTCAACGCAAACTCAGTTCCGCCAAGTGCTTTCAGCGTAATCTCGCAACTACAGACCTGGAAAGTTTACCAGCGAATGCTGAATAACCTTTTACAGGTGCGAGGAATAGCCATACTGGAAACGAATTGCAAAATCTTCGATCATCTCCAGAAAATAATTGCAGTTACAGCCCTCAGACTTACCAGCGCGCGCAGCGCGATCCAATGCTCAGTGGAAGAATCTTGAATTTTGGGCTCAGAGAAGCCGCCGACATAATTCCGAAAAACACCGGAAAAATCACCAAGCTGGCATTATTTCCAAGGTTTCCCGGTGGGTTTTCTGAACTTGTATTGTTTTTAATTGTGGGGGCCTAGGGCCCCCGAGAACCAACTGAACAAACAGAGAATCGGGGTGTTTTTTTGGAGGTCCCTTCCCCGGGAAAATATAAAATCACCCGAACAACCGCCCGGAAAACCACCGAGTTTGGAGGTTTTCCGACGGGCGTTCTGACGTAGTTTTGTTTTAAATTGTGTGGCCCCAGAACCTTCGAAAAACCTCAGACAAATCCCTGAGTTGGGTCTTTTTCCGGCGTTTTTTTTTTCCCCCGAATTAATTTTTAGACAAACCATTGAACAACCCCAGATATTTCCCAACCATCCTGTGGTGTTGGGTCCTCGTTTTGAAGAGACGGTGCCCCGCGTTCCTCTCCTCTCCTCTCCTCTCCTCTCCTCTCCTCTCCTCTCCTCTCCTCTCCTCTCCTCTCCTCCCCTCCTCTCCTCTCCTCTCCTCTCCTCCTCTCCTCCCCTCCTCTCCTCCTCTCCTCTTCACCCACCCAGTACACCGTTTCGTGGCTCCATAGGGAGCTCCACCGAAGGCCCCAGTGCCCGCGCCCGCATGCGTCACCCACACCCATTTCGGCACACCCCTCACACGTTTCGTGGCTCCATAGGGAGCTCCACCGAAGGCCCCAGTGCCCGCGCCCGCATGCGTCACCCACACCCATTTCGGCACACCCCTCACACGTTTCGTGGCTCCATAGGGAGCTCCACCGAAGGCCCCAGTGCCCGCGCCCGCATGCGTCACCCACACCCATTTCGGCACACCCCTCACACGTTTCGTGGCTCCATAGGGAGCTCCACCGAAGGCCCCAGTGCCCGCGCCCGCATGCGTCACCCACACCCATTTCGGCACACCCCTCACACGTTTCGTGGCTCCATAGGGAGCTCCACCGAAGGCCCCAGTGCCCGCGCCCGCATGCGTCACCCACACCCATTTCGGCACACCCCTCACACGTTTCGTGGCTCCATACACCCCTCACACGGTGGCTCCATAGGGAGCTCCACCGAAGGCCCCAGTGCCCGCGCCCGCATGCGTCACCCACACCCATTTCGGCACACCCCTCACACGTTTCGTGGCTCCATAGGGAACTCCACCGAAGGCCCCAGTGCTGCCGCCCGCATGCGTCACCCACATCCAATTCGGCACACCCCTCACACGTTTCGTGGCCCCATAGGAGCTCCGCCGAAGGCCCCAGTGCTGCCGCCTGCATGCGTCACCCACACACAATTCGGCACACCCCTCACACGTTTCGTGGCCCCATAGTAGAAGCTCCGCCGAAGGCCCCAGTGCTGCCGCCCGCATGCGTCACCCACACCCATTTCGGCACACCCCTCACACGTTTCGTGGCTCCATAGGGAGCTCCACCGAAGGCCCCAGTGCCCGCGCCCACATGCGTCACCCACACCCATTTCGGCACACCCCTCACACGTTTCGTGGCCCCATAGGGAGCTCCACCGAAGGCCCCAGTGCCCGCGCCCGCATGCGTCACCCACACCCATTTCGGCACACCCCTCACACGTTTCGTGGCCCCATAGGGAGCTCCACCGAAGGCCCCAGTGGCGGCGCTCACATGCGCATGCGTCCCGCACACCCATTTCGGCACATCCCTGACAGGTTTCGTGGCCCCATCATCCACCGGAGGCCCCAGTGGCGGCGCTCACATGCGTCACCCACACCCACCCAATTCGGCACACCCCTCACACGTTTCGTGGCCCCATAGGGAGCTCCACCGAAGGCCCCAGCGGCCGCGCTCACATGCGTCCCCGCCACCCATCCCGGCACGCCCCTCACAACAACAGGTTTCGTGGCCCCATAGGGAGCTCCACCGAAGGCCCCAGTGGCACCGCCCGCATGCGTCACCACCCGCACCCAATTCGGCACACCCCTCACACGTTTCGTGGCCCCATAGGGAGCTGCACCGAAGGCCCCAGTGGCGGCGCTCACATGCGTCCCCGCCACACATCCCAGTACACCCCTCACGCGCTTCGTGGCCCCATAGGGAGCTCCACCGAAGGCCCCAGTAGCGGCGCTTACATGCGTCTCCGCCACCCATCCCGGCCCCCCCCCCGCAGCAGCATCATGTTTCGGGGACCCATAGGGAGCTCCACTGGAGGCCCCAGTGGCGGCCCGCACATGCGTTTCCGCCACCCATGTCGGCACGCCCCGCGCGTGTTTCATGTCCCCATAGGGAGCTTCGCCGAATGCCCCAGTGGCACCCATCTCGGCACACCCCTCACGCGTTCCGTAATCCTATGGGGAGTTCCATTGAAGATGAAACCCGCAGCTGCGGTACTGACAACTGCATATGGTTGGGTTCTTCGCCAGGCTAATTTTTACTTGTTTTTTTTCTGGGGGTTCCCCCCCAGACATGCAGAAAAACAGCAGAACAAACACAGAGTTGGCTCGTTTGTCAGAAACTGCGGAAAAAAACTCGCAGAATTATTCACTGCGTGGAGCTCCCCATATGTGCATCTACTCGCATGGACCTGTCCGCCGTGAATGTCTAGGCGCAAGAGCTTTCGAATATTAACGGGCTTCAGTTGTGACGGTCTGGACATCAATCTAACTGCGAATGAATTGGAGTGTGAATGAGCCTCAGTAGTACGAGCGCGTCTCTGTGCATGAGCCTGGGGCCTCCTGGGGCCTCCTGAAACCTACTGGGGCTTCCTGGGGTCTCCAGGAGCCTCTTGGGACCTCCTGGGACCTCCTAGGAAGGTTTCGTGCCCCAGGAGAGGCGCAATCTATAGCAACAGACGTACATAAAACATTGCGGATTAGAGCCACAGGAGAAGGGCAATCTATAGGAACACGCGTAAAACACCAAGGACTCGTGCCCCAGGAGAGGCCCAATACATAGGAACATGAGTAAAACATTTAGGATTGTGTACACAGGAGAAGGACCATCTATAGAAACATACGTAGAACATCAAAGAATCGTGCTCCAGGTGAGGCCCAATCGATAGGAGCATACGTAAAACACATGGGATTGGAGCCACTCCTGTTGCCTTCTGAGGCCTCCTGCTCCTGGGGCCTCTCGGGGCCTCCTGTTGCCTTCCGAGGCCTCCTGGCGCTTCCTGTTGCCTCCTGGGGCCTCCTGTGGTTTCCTGAGGCCTTCTGGAGCTTCCTGGGGCCTCCTGGAGCCTCTTGGGACATCCTGTGGCCTCTTGAGTCTTTCTGTGGCCTCCTGATGCCTCCTGGGACCTCATGTGGTCTCCTGGGGCCTCCTGGAGCCTGTTGGAGCCTCCTGTGGCATCCTGAGAAGAATCTGCGCCCACGAGCCTGGCCACCAAAACAAGCAAACCGATCGAGACATCCTCAAAATCTGGCCCACCTGGGGGGTGAAAATGAGCGCCTCGCTCGAGACATCCTCCAAATCTGCTCCGAAAGCGAAGGATGTTGGGCCCAGAAACAAGCAAACCGCCTGAGACATCCCCACAAAATGGCCGCGAACGAGCCCGTGCAACCACCCCTGGCGGCTCCCCTTAGGGGTGCTGAAACCAGCGCCCCGCCTGAGACATCCTCACAATCTGCTCTCCAAGCGAAGGATGTTGGGCCCAGAAACAGGCAAACCGCCTGAGACATCCCCACAAAATGGCCGCGAACGAGCCCGTGCAACCACCCCTGGCGGCTCCCCTTAGGGGTGCTGAAACCAGCGCCCCGCCTGAGACATCCTCACAATCTGCTCTCCAAGCGAAGGATGTTGGGCCCAGAAACAAGCAAACCGCCTGAGACATCCCCACAAAATGGCCGCGAACGAGCCCGTGCAACCACCCCTGGCGGCTCCCCTTAGGGGTGCTGAAACCAGCGCCCCGCCTGAGACATCCTCACAATCTGCTCTCCAAGCGAAGGATGTTGGGCCCAGAAACAGGCAAACCGCCTGAGACATCCCCACAAAATGGCCGCGAACGAGCCCGTGCAACCACCCCTGGCGGCTCCCCTTAGGGGTGCTGAGTATGAGTAAGTCTGTGTATGAGTAAGTCTGTGTATGAGTAAGTCTGGGCATGAGTAGGTCTGTGTATGAGAAAGTCTGTGTATGTGTACGTCTGGGTATGAGTAAGTCTGAGTATGACTAATACTGTGTATGAGTAAGTCTGGGTATGAGTGAGTCTGTGTATGAGTACGTCTGGGTGTGAGTAGTATGAGTAAGTCTGTGTATGAGCAAGTGGGAGTATGAGTAAGTCCGACAGGAGGGGAGGAGAAAAGAGGAGGAGGGAGGAGAAGGAGGAGTAGGAGGCGTCCAAGTAATAACAAGAACCCCATCTTAGGATAAGGGGAAAAATCTCGAGTTGGGGGGTTTCCGGGGCGTTAGCCCGAATTGCGATTTGAAGGGGTTTGTCCGATCGCTCCCGGGACATCCCCGAAAAACCCACGAAACAAAAACCCAACTCGGGTTTGTTTCGGGGGTTTCCCGGGTGGGTTCCAGGGACCCCCCACACCGGTCTCCATCGAATCACTCGCACCAGACCTGCTCACACACAGACCCAAGCACACAGACTCACCCGCTCTCAGCCTTTATTATTCAGATCCACTCCTACACATAACCCCCTCGCACCCAGACGCTCGCAGTGGAACAGACCCGTGCAAATAGATACACATATGGGGACTTTCGCGTCGAGTGATTTTCCAAAGGTTTTCCTATCATTTTCGCTCCCTAAGTCCTTTGGTTGTCTTTTTTGGCGTCCTCATTCGTCATGGTTTCCCGTCTTCAGTGAATCTTCAGAGAACCATCGATTGTCCTGCACTTACTTTTGCCCCCATGTATTCACCTCAAATCCCCTGCTTGCGCTGAGCTAGTCACTTAGCGCGCGCCTAGTGCGCGCGTAGTTCCCCAATACATACATATCTATTTATACACATGTTTATAAAGAAGCCTTACGGAGAGGCGGTTCACATAATCCTGTGTAACCGCCTTGTTAGATAAAGGCGCATTTTTGCTTAGCATCGTTGCGGGGATCACGTCGAACTATTCTGCGAGCTTTGCTCGCCTCGATTATCGGCGATGGCTATGACGGTGATTGTCGTGCACAAGTTTTTGATGGCAATCTTGTTGGTGATGGCGTTGGCGATGTCGGTGGCGATGCAGGTTGTCACCAAGGTTAGCGACGACGCGGGACGCCGACGACGGCTACGACGGTGACGAGCACAAGAGGACAACAATGAAGATCATACTGAGGAAGAGGAGGAGGATGAGGAGGAGGAGGAGGAGGAGGAGGAGGGGGACGAGGAAATAGAGTAAGGAGGAAAACGAGGAGGATGAAAAGTATGAGTCGTTAGACGGGAATGGTGATGATGACGACGTCGAAGACGACGACAATGAATGATGAACAGCAGGAGTGACAGGGCGAGCTACCAAGGCCTGCCGATGATGGCGATGGCGAAGACTACGATGACGATGCTGATGACGGCGACGACGACTACGACGATGACGATGAGGATGGCGAGGACGATGGCGACGACGATGAGGAAAACGACGACGCCGATGATGATCATGAGGACACTGATGATGTTGTTGTTGATGATGATGATGATGATGGTGGTGACGATGACGAGGATGAGGACGATTCTGATGATGATGCTGATGCTGATGATGATGGCGATACTGAATATGGTGGCGATGACGATGACGATGGTGGATGATGATTCTGCGGAGGCGGATGAGGACGATGATGAGGATGCTGATGCTTGTTTATATTGATGGTAATCTTGTTAATGAAGGGATCTCATACTGATGATGGTTATGATGGTGCTGACGATGCTGATGCTGTTGATGATGCTGGTGATGCTGAAGCTGATGCTGATGATACTGAGGATGATGCTGATGACGCCGAGGATGATGCTACTGATGCTGGTGATTATGATGATGTTTATGATGGGGGATACTGATGATGACAATATTGTGATGATGATGCTGATGATGATGATCCTGATCATGATGATGGCCAGGAAATGATGCTGAGTATGATGATGCTGATGCTGAAGGCTGATGGTGGTGGTGATGATGATGATGATGACAATACTGATAATGATGATGATGATAACGATGATAATGATGCTGATGATGATGACGATGATGATGCTGCTGATGCTGATGATGCGGATGATACTGATGCTGATAATGATGAGGATGATGATGATGCCTGTGTTGATGATGATGCTGCTGCTGATGCTGCTGCAACTGACGATGATGATGCTGACACTGATGCTCATGCTGATGATGATGCTATTGATCCTGCTGATGATGTTGATGCTGATTATGATGATGATGTTGATGATGCTGACAATGATGCTGCTGCTGATGATGATGATGATGCTGATGATCAATACGATGATGCTGATGATGACGATGCTGATGAAAGTGTTACTGATGATGCAGATTATGATGATGTTAGTGAGGATTATGTTGCTGCTGATGATGATAGTGCTGATGATGCCGATGATGATGCTGCTGCGGATGCTGATGATGCTGATGCTGATGATGCTGATGATAATGATGATGCTGCTGATGCTAATGATGCTGATTCTGATGACGATGATACTGATGAGGAAGATGATGATGATGATGATGATGATGATGATGATGATGATGATGATGATGATGCTGCTGCTGATGATGATGATGATGATGATGATGATGATGATGACGATGATGATGATGATGATGATGATGATGATGATGACGATCATGCTGGTGATGATGATTCTATTGCTGCTGTTCATGATGATGATGATGATGATGATGATGATGATGCTGACGATGCTGATGAAGATGATGCTGATGCTGATGCTGATGGTGATGCTGCGGATGATGATAGTGCTGCTGATGATGATAGTGCTGATGATGCCGATGATGATGCTGCTGCGGATGCTGATGATGCTGATGCTGATGATGCTGATGATAATGATGATGCTGCTGATGCTAATGAGGCTGATTCTGATGACGATGGTACTGATGAGGAAGATGATGATGATGATGATGATGATGATGATGATGATGATGATGATGATGATGATGATGATGATGATGATGATGATGACGATGCTGATGCTGATATTGATGATGACACTGATACTGAGGCTGATGCTGATGCTGATGCTGACGCTGCTGATGCTGATGGTGATGATGATGGTGATGGTGATGATTGATGCTGATGCTGATGCTGATGCTGATGACGATGACGATGACGATGATGATGATGATGATGATGATGATGATGATGATGATGATGATGATGATGATGATGATGATGATGATGATGCAACTGCTGATGCTGATGATGCAGATGGTGATGATGGTGATGATGGTGATGCTGATGAGGATATGAGGATTCGGATGAGGATGACGAGGAGGAGGAGGAGGAGAAGGAGGAGGAGGAGGAGGAGGAGAAGATGGAGGAGGTGGAGGAGGAGGAGGATGAGGATGTGGATGAGGACGACGATGATGAGGAGGATGACTATGATCGTGGAAGAACGGAGGAAGCAGAGGATGGGGTGCAGGGTGGATCCTGTCGCCGCTGGCCCAGCGGAACCTTGTTCGCGCAGACTTGCGGGCCCGCCGTAGCCTACCCGCGCTGCTTCCCCACTCGCCTCGACCAGGACCGTGCTGCCCGCTTCGCTCGGCCTCCTCGCTCCCTCATCCTTGCCTCCGCGCTCCTGCCGCGCGGGCGGTCCCGAGGGGTCGTGCGACCCCAGCCCGCCCGCTCGGGGGTGCCATGTTTACCACGCAGACTGTTTGGGCATTGCCCTGGGGCGAGTTTGCGTAATTTGACTTGACTTGAAGGTTCGATACCTCGGGGGGCAATGGGTTCCCCTGCTGGAGGTCATACGGAGCTGATTCTCACCCCATCCCCGCCCCGCAGCCTGCTTATCGGCCGGAGAGGTATGTGCATGTGTGTGTGTGTATGCGTATGCCGGCTGGTCTGACAGCAGTGCAGGTTGTAATCCCGCCACACCTGGCTAAGTAGCACCTGAGTGCTGCTCGCGCTTCAACTCCTGGCGTCGAGCCACGCCCCGCCGGATGATTGGCCGCTGAATCTTGGCTTTGCAGTGCCTCCTTTGTCCCACCATCAGCATCAACCAGTATGGCCGTGGTGGATTCTTTCATGACGGCGCGTCTGACTAAGTTCGGTCACAATTGACACCTCCACCTGCCGACCGCGCGTGAGGTTCCTCTGCGCCGCCGACTTCACATCGTGTATGCGTATGCATTTCAATACTAGTCGGGCGAGTGCGTCACTACGTGCGACCAGTGCCTGTCCGAGTGGATTCCGCGAAAGGTGTCACGCATTGAGGACCAGGCCGCCCGCCCCTTTGACACCCTGCGAGGCCTCCAGTGCCTGCTGGCCAGCAGGCCCCTCCTCGGGCTTCTAGGAGCTTCTTGACTAATTCCAGGAGTGCTTCCATGAACCTCTCTGACGACCTAGAGTTTCCAGGGGCTCCAGGTGGCTCCCAGAGTCCTTCTCGCCCTCCCCGCTCGTCTCTCCCCATTCTTCCTATGCGCCACTGCTTTCCCCATTGCTCTTGCCGCCTTTCTCTCCCTCTGCCTCTCATCCCCATTTTTTGTTCATCAAGTCGTCGTTGTCTTGGGGCGGAAATTATCTGTCGCAGGATGGCGCCCAAGTTCGACCCCAACGAGGTCAAGATCGTGAAGCTGCGGCAGTATGGCGGTGAGCAGGAGGGTCGTGGAGGGGTGAGTCAGGACAAGGCGGGACGAATGGATCAGGAGGGGTCAGGGGGACGCGGAAAAAATAACCATGATGCCCGATGAGGGTGGGAGACTATGATGATGATGTTGTTGTTGTGTTCATGATGATGATGATGCTGTTGACGATGAAAGTGTTGCTGACAATGATGATTTTGACGATGTCTGTGGTGGTTGTGGTACTGATTTGGTGGTTCTGATGATGGTGATACTGATGGTGCTGATGATTCGGACGATGACACTGGTGAGTATTATGGCGACGGCAATAGTGATGATGACCAAGATGATGCGCGTAAAGATGATGACGTCGATGATGTTGATGATGACGATGTTGATAACGATCGAGAGGCATACCGTGCGATGCGTCGGGCGTCAAGTTTACATTTGTACGTCCGGCCCATTCTCCAATCAGTTCAAGTATCACGCTCACTTAATTTCCATCCAACAGTGATTGCACTGCGGGATTCGTATTTGGGCGAAAACGAACTGTACGTGTGTCTACGTGTCAGTTTGGGTTCCAGTAGGTTCCCACTTGCACCAGCTGTCTCTGTACTCGCGATTGCATTCACCACGCTGCCGATCGCTTGGGGGCCCTGGGTACCTGCCTTCATTCTGGGACTCTGGTGCTATGCGGCCACTGGAAAAGTCCATCTTGACCGTCTTGGGGTCTCCGGACTGTCTTGGGTCGTATTGGTCTCTCTTGGGCCGTCTCGGGCCTCCTCAGAGTGCTTTCTTGCAAGGCCAAACAGTACTGTTTCGTTTGGGGGCCGTTTTGGGAGGCCAGAGCGGGGGCCATTTAGGCCCATCCTGTCAAACCGTGAACGATTTCCCCCCCGCTTTAGCGACCCCCTGACACCACTCAAAATGGTCCGGACCGCACTCCTGGGGGAAGGGTTTGGGGAGAGGCAGCAGTTTTTCACGCAGATATTCCCCCGGGGGGGAGGCGCATTGCAATCCATGCTGCGCTTCATAGATTTCCCTCGATTGCACTGTGTAGATTGCGCCCAGGGTGGGTTGCACATGTTGACCGCTGGGGGTCTACGCGCTGATATCAGTCGTTTGTACTGTGTAAGCACAATGTCAACGCACGTCTAATTGACATCCTTTGAGGGGCCGCGGCGAGCTCTACAGGCAATGAGCGTTTGCTGCTCTTGGGGCACATAATCGTTTTCATGTGTACATGCTTGCATTCGTTGGTAAGCTAGATTTCGTGCTTCTCTTGTATTGTGCATGTTGGATGACGGTGTGCTTCCCGCTCGGGTGATTGGCTTTGACGTGGTGCAGCGCGCAGCGCGCCTATTCGCAACCTTTGACGCTCTAGGCGAGGCTGGTTGCAGGGCGTTGCATTGCCAGTGCAGTCTTCAGTAGTGGGGCAGCTTGTGATTTCCGTAATTTGTCGTCCCTGCTTTTATGATTATCGGACTCATCATTATATATCTCCACGACGGTGTAAGTCGTATTGTGTTCGCAACTCATTTCTCTTGTTTGTTGTCCCAGTGCCCGGTTTGTGTCTTCGGTTGGCAATCGTGGCGGTCACTGTTACCCGGATGAGTGTCCTCACTAGCTTCTGTACTGCGTCTCCCGCCTACTTGCCCCACTTCTCCTTCAAGGGGGAGGGGAGGCGCCGTCATCCGTGTTGGCACCGAAGGCCAGCCGCATCTACCTCCGCTCTTTCTTTCTCTGCGGTTGCCCTGTGTGCGTGTGTGTGTGTGTGTGTGTGTGTGTGTGTGTGTGTGTGTGTGTGTGTGTGTGTGTGTGTGTGTGGGTACCTTACCGTAGTGTCGTCAGCTCACTGCCCTTCCCCGCCACCTATGCCCGGATGGTTATGGCTGCTGGCGGCTGCGGGGCCCCAAGTGGTTTCTAAGTGCTCGGGCGTGCCTGCACGTGCTTCGCTTCGCTCTTTCCGACCTTCTACGCCCTGTTGCCGCGCGCGTGGTCGCGACGCCAAAATGTGTGTGTGTGTGTGTGTGTGGAGTGGTCCGTAACTCTGGCTCAAGCCCCCCTGGCTCAAGTTTGGCTCAAGGGCTCAAGGGCTCCTGCTTCCGTGCACACGCTAGCTCCCATGGGTGGTTGCCCAGCCATGACTTATTTTTCCAGCGTCCACGAAGCAGTGAATACGGCATGGATGACGACAAGGAAAACGCTGGAATTGCAGGCGACAGAGGCCGAGGAAACCATGCTTTCCAGGCTGAATATGGCGTTCGAGATGACGGACCCGTGCCTCTTTTTGATGTTTTTGTTTCCTGGTTGGAGGAAGGCCCCGAGTGCTAAGGTGGTGCAGTGGCGGACCCCCGTCGGATGATCAATCTTTGCCCGAGTTCCCTCGTTGACAACGTCAACCTGTTCTGGAACGACATCGGGCGTGGCGGAGGAGGGCGACGTGGTTTTTGCGTGGGGGTGCGGGGTATGTCGCGGCCGCAGTGCCCGCGAATCGGCTCAGTGTCAGGAGTAGTGGCAGGGGCGAGTGTGTGGCGTTAGACGTCGTCGTTATTATGATGGCAGAAACGATGGCCGCTGCCTCCCATCGCTCCTGTCCTTGAGGCAGGAACGCGACGATGTACCACTTGCCGAGGACGGCGCACCACCCATACCAGATGGTTTGGACGTTCCACGCATCTGGGAATCCAGCCAGGATCATACTAACATTCGACAGGCGCTACAGGTCCACGTGGATGCGGCTGCACTCGGAGCCCCTGTCATGCGGGTGGTACGTATGCGTTGCCCACTGCTGCGCGCGTTCTGTGAAGAGCATCCTGCGGAAGCCCGCCAACACGTGCGAACATAAGTTGGGAAGGGTCGCCCTGGGCAGCAGAGACTGTCGGACGCAGCTCCACATCGAGGCGCCCCCCCATGATTTCGACGCTATCAGAGTGCCGTCCTATCGCGTGGGGCTCATCCCTTCGGAGCGCTCCTGGGGGTTCTTAGGATCGGTCTGGGCCAGCAGGCGTTCGAGCCGCCGAGGGGCGATCGCTGAATGGCGCGGCTCACTTGGATGCGAGGGGGGAGGGGGGGGGGGGGGCAGAGATGCCAGAAGCGAGTATTGTATTGCGCAGTGCCAGAGGATCCCGCATCACCGATGAGGCGCTTGAGATTGCGCCATGGCAGGGCGTCGCTTACCCTGGTAACTGCGCTAGCTGCGGTCGTTGGTTGCACAACTGCTTGCCGAGCCCAGTGCCTCTCGCGTGGCCTTGCCAGTTCTGCGCGCGTCTCACTGGTGGGCTCCAAAGTTCCCGCGAGATCATCTGCGCCCCCGCGGCGCTCTGGCCGCCCGAGCTTCTTGGGGCATGGGCGAGGGGCCCACGGCGCTCGCGAGTCAGGGGCGGGCGGGGTTGCAGCGGCTCACCCAACTGCCCAGTCGAGACGCAGCCGTCGCGAGATTGCTGCGATGGGGGGAAGCGGTTGGCAGCGACGCACCATGTACTTTCGCGTGGTTCCTGCGACAGCAGGTGGGGGGCCTATGTGGCGAAGCGGCCACCGACGGCCTTTTCCGATGTGCACGGGCTGTCGGAGGCATTCCCGCGACGGGGCCGCTCGCTCGGGCCAGCGAGGAGTTTGGCGCATTGTTTTATATCGCGGGGGTCACCGCGTCCGATGCCCCGCGGCCGACGTGCAGCTGGGGGCAGAACGCGATCGAAGTGCGCATTCAGCCACATGGACTTCAGTTAAATTTCCTACATCAAGACAGATACGCGCAATGCTCCGCGCGAGCGGAACTCCCAGACGTGTTTGGTATCAGCCAGACTGAGGGTGCCGCGGGCACGGGGGAATCCGACTGGAAAGGAGAGACGTCTCAGGCAGATCAGGGCCGCTGCTAGGTGGACGAATGTATCGGCGAGTCATCGTCGGCCGTGCCCCCCTCGCTGCCAGCTGGCCTCGATGCGCCCGCGACGAGAGGCGCTGGGGCGGTGTGCGCGGACGGCGCATTTCTCTCTCGGGCCATTCGCGGCGCACGCCCGGTCTCCACCCGCCGAATCCCAGCGCTGCAGGCTCTGGCTGCGCGGGCAGCGGCAGGGCCTGGCGGGCGAGGGCCGCAGCTTCCCGCGAGACGCAGGCAGTCAGGGCGACCTGGCGGGGGGCATTCCTTTCCAAAGTTGAGTGCCGAGTGCAGGCGGGCAGGCGACCGTGCGTCGCTCTCGCGCAGAGACGGGCAAAACGCATATCGTTCCGCTTTTTAGCGGGACCAGGGCCCCGACCCAGCTCGCAATCCTCGAGGCCTGTTTTCTGTTTGGCCTTCGCTTGCTTCTTGGGCCCCTCTCCGCTTGCTCTTTCAGCTTAAACTGCTGGGGGGAGCTCCTCCACGCTATCGGCGGCCTGCCTGCGAGCTTCGCCTTGGCCGCGCCTCGGCCCAGGTGCTCGCGCGAGGCCTCGCCGCCCGTCTCGGCCTTCTCGCGCTGCCAATCGCGCGCGCTTGCCCGGGAACTGGCCCGAGAACTTGGGCGCCCGCCTGCTGTTGTGCCCACTTGTCCGCGCCACCTCCGCGACCAGTTGAACGCAGTGGCGCCGCGCCCGCCCGTGTGGGATCCATGAGGAAAATGGGATCATTCCATACTGGGTCAGATAGATGTAGGCGCACAGGGAGGTGGGGGGCGCAGACGGGACGTCGCTCCCAGTATATACTCGGTCGAGAATCGCTCTGCTGGCAACGTTCTTGCACGGTCCAAATGCTGCTTGGAAAGGGGCGCGCTGGGCGAGCCGCCCCCGATTGCTGCCGCGCGGGCGTGTTTCGCTGCGCTGACGACGCACGACCGCTCTCGAACCCGTGCAGTTGATCGCGGATGGGGGCCGGAAAGCGCGCCTGCACTCGTCGATCTCCTGGCGGCTCTTCGTTGGCTCGCCGCTATAGTTGAGCACGGAGTTGTGATGCTTGTGGCTTGGGTGGGCGCGCAGGGCAGCGTCGCCGTTCTAGATGAGCTCTGCGCACGTGTGGATGCGCTGCTGGAAGGGGCGCGGCGCTTTGAGGCGCCTAGTTGGTATTCGATCTCCCGCCCAGGTGTTGGCTCTGCTCGGGTCGCGGCGCCTCCAGAGGACGCTCATGCGGTCCAGCTGGGAAGGGCGGCGAGTCGCTGCTGTTTTTGCGGCGACGCTCAGGTGGTGGGGGCGAGGGGGTCAGCGAACGTGGGGGCATGAGGGCGAGTGGCGAGCTACAGTGAGCCGCGGCATCTGGCTCGCGGCCACTCCGCCGAGAAGGGGCGGAAATTCGCGAGCCCCCTCGCGCGCGAGGTCTACTCGCCAGAGGGCTCGCCGAGTTGATCGAATGGTCGGGGCGGCGCGCAAGGGGCTCGGACCTCTGTGGCCCGCGCCGGCGCATTCGTGGCCGTGGCGCTCGAATCGTGGCCAGGGGGGCAGTTGCGGTTGCGCGGGGTGTCCTTCTTCAAGAGGTGGTCAGGGCAAGGGTGGGCCTCTTGGCAGGGCCTCCACCAGAGGACAGGGAACAGCCCCCGTGGGCCTCTCCTTCTCGACGGGCAGGCCCCAGCTTTCAAATGGACTTGGCGTGGCAGCGCGTCGCGCCGTGGTGCGCGCGGAAGGATGTGCGGGCAGATGGCCCCGGGGAGCTCGAGATCTTCGCGCCGGGCAATTTTTCCCAACCATCCTGTGGTGTTGGGTCCTCGTTTTGAAGAAACGGTCCCCGCGTCCTCCTGTCCTCTCCTCTCCTCTCCTCTCCTCTCCTCTCCTCTCCTCTCCTCTCCTCTCCTCTCCTCTCCTCTCCTCTCCTCTCCTCTCCTCTCCTCTCTCTCTCTCCTCTCCTCTCCTCCCTCCTCCCTCCTCCCTCTCCCTCCTCCCTCCTCCCCCTCTTCCCTGCGTTTCACCCACCCAGTACAGCGTTTCGTAGCCCCATAGGAGCTCCGCCGAAGGCCCCAGTGCTGCCGCCCGCATGCGTCACCCACACCCAATTCGGCACACCCCTCACACGTTTTCGTGGCCCCATAGGGAGCTCCGCCGAAGGCCCCAGTGCTGCCGCCCGCATGCGTCACGCACACCCAATTCGGCACACCCCTCACACGTTTCGTGGCCCCATAGGGAGCTCCGCCGAAGGCCCAGTGCTGCCGCCCGCATGCGTCCCGCACACCAATTCGGCACACCCCTCACACGTTCGTGGCCCCATAGGGAGCTCCGCCGAAGGCCCCAGTGCTGCCGCCCGCATGCGTCACCCACACCCAATTCGGCACACCCCTCACACGTTTCGTGGCCCCATAGGGAGCTCCGCCGAAGGCCCCAGTGCTGCCGCCCGCATGCGTCCCACACCCATTTCGGCACACCCCTCACACGCTTCGTGGCCCCATAGGGAGCTCCGCCGAAGGCCCAGTGCTGCCGCCCGCATGCGTCGGCACACAGTGGCCCATAGTCCACCCCCCAGCAGTGCCGCCCGCATGCGTTTCGGCACACCCCTCACACGTTTCGTGGCTCCATAGAGCCTCCACCGAAGGCCCCAGTGCTGCCGCCCGCATGCGTCACCCACACCCAATTCGGCACACCCCTCACACGTTTCGTGGCCCCATAGGAGCTCCGCCGAAGGCTCCAGTGCTGCCGCCCGCATACGTCACCCACACCCAATTTCGGCACACCCCTCACACGTTTCGTGGCCCCATAGGAGCTCCGCCGAAGGCCCCAGTGCTGCCGCCCGCATGCGTCACCCACACCCAATTCGGCACACCCCTCACACGCTTCGTGCCCCATAGGAGCTCCGCCGAAGGCCCCCGTGTTGCCGCCAGCCTGCGCACGCACACCCAATTCGGCACACCCCTCACACGTTTCGTGGCCCCATAGGGAGCTCCGCCGAAGGCCCCAGTGCTGCCGCCCGCATTGCGTCCCCACACCCAATTCGGCACACCCCTCACACGTTTCGTGGCCCCATAGGGAGCTCCCCGAAGGCCCCAGCGCTGCAAGGCCACACCCCTCGCACGTGCCCATGCCGCATGCGTCACCCACAACGGCCCCAGTCGCACACCCGCCGCCCGTCACACGTTTCGTCACGGCCCCATAGGGACCCCAGTAATTCGGCACACCCCTCACACGTTTCGTGTCCCCATAGGAGCTCCGCCGAAGGCCCCAGTGCTGCCGCCCGCATGCGTCACGCACACCCAATTCGGCACACCCCTCACACGTTTCGTGGCCCCATAGGGAGCCCCACCGAAGGCCCCAGTGCTGCCGCCCGCATGCGTCCCGCACACCCAATTCGGCACACCCCTCACACGTTTCGTGGCCCCATAGGGAGCTCCACCGAAGGCCCCAGTGCTGCCGCCCGCATGCGTCACCACACACCCATCCGGCACACCCCTCACACGTTCGTGGCCCCATAGGAGCTCCGCGACCCAGTGCCCGCCGCATGCGTCACACACCAATCGGCACACCCTTCACACCTTTCGTGGCCCCATAAGAAGGTCCGCCGAAGGCCCCCCTCAGTGCTGCCGCCCGTGCTGCCGCCCGCATGCGTCACCCACACCCAATTCGGCACACCCCTCACACGTTCGTGGCCCCATAGGAGCTCCGCCGAAGGCCCAGTGCTGCCGCCCGCATGCGTCACCCACACCCAATTCGGCACACCCCTCACACGCTTCGTGGCCCCATAGGGAGCTCCGCCGAAGGCCCCAGTGCTGCCGCCCGCATGCGTCACGCACACCCAATTCGGCACACCCCTCACACTTTTCGTGGCCCCATAGGGAGCCCCGCCGAAGGCCCCAGTGCTGCCGCCCGCATGCGTCCCGCACACCCAATTCGGCACACCCCTCACACGTTTCGTGGCCCCATAGGGAGCCCCACCGAAGGCCCCAGTGCTGCCGCCCGCATGCGTCCCGCACGCCCAATTCGGCACACCCCTCACACGTTTCGTGGCCCATAGGGAGCCCCACCGAAGGCCCCAGTGCTGCCGCCCGCATGCGCCCCGCACGCCCAATTCGGCACACCCCTCACACGTTTCGTGGCCCCATAGGGAGCCCCACCGAAGGCCCCAGTGCTGCCGCCCGCATGCGTCACGCACACCCAATTCGGCACACCCCTCACACGTTTCGTGGCCCCATAGGGAACCCCACCGAAGGCCCCAGTGCTGCCGCCCGCATGCGTCCCGCACACCCAATTCGGCACACCCCTCACACGTTTCGTGGCCCCATAGGGAGCCCCACCGAAGGCCCCAGTGCTGCCGCCCGCATGCGTCCCGCACACCCAATTCGGCACACCCCTCACACGTTTCGTGGCCCCATAGGGAGCCCCACCGAAGGCCCCAGTGCTGCCGCCCGCATGCGTCCCGCACACCCAATTCGGCACACCCCTCACACGTTTCGTGGCCCCATAGGGAGCTCCCACCGAAGGCCCCAGTGCTGCCGCCCGCATGCGTCCCGCACACCCAATTCGGCACACCCCTCACACGTTTCGTGGCCCCATAGGGAGCCCCACCGAAGGCCCCAGTGCTGCCGCCCGCATGCGTCCCGCACACCCAATTCGGCACACCCCTCACACGTTTCGTGGCCCCATAGGGAGCCCCCGAAGGCCCCAGTGCTGCCGCCCGCATGCGTCCCCACACCCAATTCGGCACACCCCTCACACGTTTCGTGGCCCCATAGGGAGCCCCACAGAAGGCCCCAGTGCTGCCGCCCGCATGCGTCCCGCACACCCAATTCGGCACACCCCTCACACGTTTCGTGGCCCCATAGGGAGCTCCACCGAAGGCCCCAGTGGCGGCGCTCACATGCGCATGCGTCCCGCACACCCATTTCGGCACATCCCTGACAGGTTTCGTGGCCCCATCATCCACCGGAGGCCCCAGTGGCGGCGCTCACATGCGTCACCCACACCCACCCAATTCGGCACACCCCTCACACGTTTCGTGGCCCCATAGGGAGCTCCACCGAAGGCCCCAGTGGCACCGCCCGCATGCGTCACCACCCGCACCCAATTCGGCACACCCCTCACACGTTTCGTGGCCCCATAGAGAGCTGCACCGAAGGCCCCAGTGGCGGCGCTCACATGCGTCCCCGCCACACATCCCAGTACACCTCTCACGCGCTTCGTGGCCCCATAGGGAGCTCCACCGAAGGCCCCAGTAGCGGCGCTTACATGCGTCTCCGCCACCCATCCCGGCCCCCCCCCCGCAGCAGCATCATGTTTCGGGGACCCATAGGGAGCTCCACTGGAGGCCCCAGTGGCGGCCCGCACATGCGTTTCCGCCACCCATGTCGGCACGCCCCGCGCGTGTTTCATGTCCCCATAGGGAGCTTCGCCGAATGCCCCAGTGGCACCCATCTCGGCACACCCCTCACACGTTCCGTAGTCCTATGGGGAGTTCCATTGAAGATGAAACCCGCAGCTGCGGTACTGACAACTGCATATGGTTGGGTTCTTCGCCAGGCTAATTATTTTTTTTCATTCTTGCGCCGAAGGGGGGCCCTCCACGGACGCGTCGACGTGCGCGGGAACTTCCCGGAGGGGCAGCCCCCTGAAGGGGCTGGCGAAGCACGGGGTGATCGACCGCTCCGACTTCGAGTGCCCACCAATCACAAGTTGCGGACACATTCAGGACCAGGCATAAAGAAACCAATTGACAAGAGAGATGGGGAATGTGCTTGAGGGGGTCGGAGGCATGCGTTGGCGCGGCCTACGCTCGGCTGGGGCCGGGTCTGCGCGGAGCTCCTTGTTCACTCCGCTCATCGCTGCAACGGGGCGCGGGCGAAGCCCCGCCAGATAACTTCTGGGCGCGTTCTGGTGAGTTGGCGGGGATGCAACAGGTGCATGCGGCTACTCAGGCTCCGTCAGTCCTCGTTAACGAGGCACAGATGGTCACCGTTCTTACCAGTCGGTTGGACATGCGCACCCCCGCCCATGCCTGCGAGTACCTCAGCGGGACACTTCAAAATCATATTTTGGACATGGCTGACCCGCAGGGGTGTGTCACTTGGGGTGTGGTCCCACGACTCTTCGAGTTGTGGACCCACCGGTCATTTCAATTTCTTCGGTTCGGCTGAACATGGAAGAACTACGGGCCAGATGTGCTGACATGGATGGAGACATGGCTAAAAGTCAAATATTTATAAGACACCACGTGTGGAACGCATGGGAGGGTCGCTTTCGGCTTCCACCCCTGGGCGATGAGTCTTCTGTCGACCGCGCGTTTGCCGCGCAATTGGCACATGCTTCGCGTGCGTCGAACGTGCCGCGCGGCGACCCGCAATAATGGATGGCCATCTACGGGGGGATATGATGGACACCATTTTCTCGGGTGTTTATCAACGTGGGGATTCTCGACGAATCTCTCCACGCCAGGACAGAGACATGTCGGCGAATGAGCATCTACCCCAACCGGCTTGTAGGTATCATTCGGCAAGAGACGCGCCAAATAGGACTTGCCTGGCGCGAACCGATTGGGGCGGAAGCATATCTCGCGGTGGTGGCGCATCTCGCGCGGATTCGGAATCCTCATTTAGCCGTCGGAGCGAATCTATTTGGAGCTGCCCCAGAAGACATGGCTTCTGCCCTCCACCCGCGTTTTGTGGCGGCCCTTGGGATGGCCTTGCATCGCCAACCTCACACGAAAATGGACATTGATCGGGGCAGCGTCTGTCCCGCGTGTCTGGACGCGGTCGAAGTTCCTTCGCTTGTGTGTCGGAGCGGCGCTGTCCGTCGCATCTTCCGTTGCCAATGCGCGACCACGTGGGCCCCCGCTCAGACGGGGCCCACTCCGATGCCCGGGCGGAGGGCGTGCCGAGCGTCCTCGCGGTAGGGACAGGCAACGGGGGCGATTCCGGTGCTGCCCTCGCGGGGGCCGCCAGGGCGCCGCTGCAGAGGGCTGAAGGGCCCCCGGGGGCAGATGGGGCCAAGATCAGCTAGACGCACGGCGTCCGACTCAAGAACAAGCAGGAGCTGCCGGACTTGAAACGGCTGGAGATCTAGGCATGGAACCAGGCGGGTAATTTATGGAAGCTGCGACGCCGAGCGCCGCGCCCGCAACGTTGCCCGAACGCCAATCCGCGCGCAAGGCTGCGGGCGATCAGTGAGCTTCGATGGCGGCATTGGCCGCCCGACGATCCCGGGGCACGGGGCATGACTGGGCGATTCTCGCCCCGCCCATTTATGCAGCCGTCGCGGCGCAAGAAACAGGCGCCCAGTACCTGGTCGTAAGGCGCCCGTTGGCTGGAGATGCCTACGTTGACGAGTTGGGAATGCTCTTGCTGCTCCGGGCTCCTCTCTTGCTTTGCTCTGTCGCATTTCCCCTCCCTCTCACTTCTTCTTCCGGGTTGTCCCCGCCGCGTGGGTCAGTCTCATTCTGAGCGCTGGCGCACCCCGTTGGCGGTTTCGCATTGTTAGACTCTTTTTTTTGTCGCCTGTTGGTCGGGGTGGTGCGACCTTTGCGGTGGCGCGTACAGTCTCTCTTGTGCTGGGTGGCCCTTCATCTTTTGCTTGTGCTTTCACCTGCCTTCGTGGTGGCTCTTCGCGGCTTTGGTCGCGTTTGAGGCTGCTGTTTGAATGCTTGCGTCTTGGGCTGCACGTTGGCCATGCTCGCGCCTGTGACCACCCATGTGCGCCGCCGCGTCTCGTGGTTGCTGCTCGCGGTCGCCCGCGTTCAGCTTTGTTTTGTTGTCCAAGGCTATGCCATCAGTGGCCGCGTGATCATCCCTATCACGCAGACCTCTTGCACTTGTGGCAGTGTCGCCTGAGGTCGTTCTTGCCTGCTGGAATGTGGGTGTTTTGCTCTGTCGCGCAGTTTCCCTGCGCGTGAGCAGCGCCATCAAGTTGGCTGGTCTGGCAGCATTTCAGTATTTTTTCGGCGCCCTAGGCTTTCGTCAGCACTAGGCAGCTGTTTGCGCTTCAAGCTTCCCTTCGTCGAGCATTCGTTCAGCGGGTTCTTTGTCCGTTGCACTTTGGCTTTGCACCGCTTCCTTCTCTTGTGGTGGTGCCTATTTGCATGGCCGTGACTGTTTTTTTTCATTATGGCGCGTTCGATTAAGTTTTTCCGCAATCGGTGCCGACCGCGCCTGAGGCTCCTGTGCGCCGCCGAATTTGAACAAATGTGGTGACTGGTGTGTGTGTGTGTGTGTGTGTGAGCGTGACTTGGCCTTCGAGGCTTGCCACAGCTGGATTTACGACCGCCACCCAGCCGTTGAACCCAGCAGCTCTGTTGGCCCGCAGCGTTGGCCACCCCAGTCGTGTGTCCCGAGCCATTCCCAGCCCTTGGTCACTTGGTATTCGATGCCTCTGGCTCTTTCAATCGGCAGCCTTTCACCGCCTTCGCTGTCGCCTGTCAGTGAGGACGGCATGCGGTGTTTCAGCCGCCGTCGTTGAACGGCGCCTGTTCTGGTCCACGAACCAACCTTGGAAGTTGATCAAGTATGTCAGCTGGTGATGTTTTGATGGTGCTCGCCTTTTGCAACTCCGGCCGACTCGGATGAAAAACACGCATTTCCAGCCGTTCACAGCCTCGTCCCGCCTTGTGCTTGAGAGTCCTGCAGTTTGCAGTCTTCCTCCGCCCTTGGCCTTTGCTCAGGTGTAGGGATTCCCAGCAGTGATCCTACTCGCTATTTCGAAGGCCCTTTCGGAACCACCTCAGGAAACGTTGCGTATTCAAACGCCGAAGCACCTCCATATGTTTCAGTTTTTTTGGCCTTTCCGGAACGCCTCTTGGCCTTTTCTTTGGTGCCTTGGAAGTTTTTTTGGGCCTTTGTTGGGGTCTTTTCGAGGGCGTCTTGGGCGCGTAGGAAGGCATTTGAGGGCCTC
>CAUYUJ010020688.1:50000-102253 GCA_963575745.1 Prorocentrum cordatum
AGGAGCAGGAGGAGGAGGAGGAGGCAGGAGCAGGAGCAAGAGCAGGAGCAGGAGCAGGAGCAGGAGCAGGAGCAGGAGGATGAGGATGAGGAAGAGGAGGAGGCGGAGGAGGAGGAGGGAGGAGGAGGAGGAGGAGGAGGAGGAGAGGAGGAGGAGGAGGAGGAGCAGGAGCAGGATCAGGAGCAGGAGGAGGAGGAGCAGGCGGACGAGGAGACGGAGGAGGCGGAGGATGAGGAGGAGGATGAGGAGGAGGAGAAGGATGAGGGAGGACCACGAGTAATAATAAAAATAACACGATGCATACACATATTAATAGTACTAATAATAGTACTAGTACTACTAATATTACTAATACTGCTATTCATAATAAGAATACTTCTTCTACTAATGAAAATATTAATACGAATATTAATACGGATACTAATTCTAATACTACTGATACCACTGCTAATGCTACTGCTATACTAACAATACTGACAATACTAACAACACCACTACTACTACTACTACTACTGCTACTACTAATAATAGTAGTAGCAATAGTATTACTACTTTTAACAATACTAATACTACTAATAATAATACTACTAACAATAATAATACTAATGCTAAACATGCTAATAACACTAATATTAGCCATAATAATAATAATACTAATAATAACAATAATAATACTACTAATACTAATACTAATAATAATAACAATAATAATATTACTAATAATATTAATAATAATAATACGAACAGTAATAATAATAGCCACACTAATACTAATAATAATAATAATATTAATAATACTAATACTAATAATAATAATACTAATAATAATAATAATAATAATATTAATTTTAATCATAGTAATAATAATAATACTCATAATAATACTAATGATGATAATAATATTAATAATAATGACACTAATACAGTAATGCTAATACTACCAATAATAACCATACAACGAAGACGACGAATACGCGGATGATGAGGAGGAGGATGAGGATAAGGAGGAGAATGAGGCGGAGGAGGATGAGGAGGAAGAGGAGGATGCGGAGGCGTGTGAGGAATGTGATGATGATGATAATGAGGATGATGATGATGAGGAGGAGGATGAGGCGACGGCGGATGAGGATGAGTAGGATGAGGTGGCGGAACGGGGGATGAGGAGTTGCAGGCAAGCGGAGGAGGATAATGAGGATGAGGATGAGTATGAGGAGGAGGAGGATGAGAGGGAGGAGGAAGGGGAGCAGGAGGAGGAGGAAGAGGAGGCGGAGGAGGATGAGGAGGAGGAGGAGGAGGAGGAGTGGGAGGCGGAGGCGGAGGATGATGCTGATGAAGGAAGATGATGAGGAGTGGGAGCAGGCGGAGGAGGCGGAGGATGACGGGCGGAGAGGAAGGGGAATGGGGGATTGGGGAGGAGGAGGAAGAGGAGGATGAGGAAGAGGAGGAGAAGAGAGGAGGAGGAAGAGGAGGAGGAGAGATGATGATGAGGATGGGATGAGGAGGAGGGGGAGGAGGAGGCGGAGGGGGAGGAGGAGGGGGAGGAGGAGCATGAGGAACAGGAGGAAACATTGGAGGATAAGGATGAGGATGAGTAGGAGGAGGAGGCGGACGGGGGCGGAGGATGTGCAGGCGGAGGAGGAGGATGAGGAGGAGGAATATGAGGAGGATAATTGGGAATGGGGGAGGGGGAGGGAGAGGAGGAGGAGGCAGAGGAGGGGAAGGAGGATGAGGAGGAGGATGAAGAGGAAGGTGAGGTGGATGACGAGGCGGAGGAGGAGGAAGAGGATGATGATGATGAGGATGATATAGTAGTAATCAAACCAAAGACCAGACGCGGGCGAATAGTACTAGTACCAATAGTAAGGGAACGACTGATCATACGAATAAGGATATCAAGAACACTGCAATGCTAAGACAATGTGAAGACAACTAAGAAGCATACTACGAACATGACGACACGTATGCATCACTGTAATAGTCTAAATAAGAAAAGCTAGCGGGATGACGAACCAGACCAATACTTAGACTACTAAAGTGACTGCCCCAACGACTATTGATACTACTTCGGATGTTACACTTCATTATAATGTGAAGAATCGGAATACGATCACGACTGCGCAGACACATCGTATGATACTCGTACTCATCATTCGACTGTTATCATCACCAATGCTAATGCCAGAGGAGCAGTGCCTTGGCTATCGATACCCACAAAACTACGAACACTATGTTATAATCCCACTGCTACTGGTACTACTAGTAACACTGAGTGTACTACTAACACTATTACTAACACTGTGACTACTACTTCTACCACTACTACGACTGATAATGCTAACAGCCCGAAACCTATTATTGATACTAGTAATACCACCACTCGCACTGTTTTTTATTCGTAGTAGTAGACAACAATAGTGTTATGACACACACATATCGATCGTACGAACCATACTGCGAATACTAGTGGTAGTAGTGCTACCATGACTAATATCGTACTAATAGTGGTCTTACTGGCAAGACTACTGATATTATCACTAGTACGAGCAACTCTACTAGTATTATTCCTAATCACCATACTAATGTTGCAACTGAACATAGTCCTTCTATTACTGCGCAAGGTGAATAACTAAGATTAGTACAATCAACACTATCAGCCATACTAGTAGTACTTGTACTGATCACAATCGTATTCCTAATACTCATCGCAATCATATGAACAATACTAATATTACGAACACTGATATTCATACTACTACGGATCTAAGGGTAGAGTGGCACTCGTATTAACAGTCATACTGGCAATGCGCAATATGATGATGGTACTAATCGTACTGTCACTTCTTCTTCTTCTTCTACTACTACTTTTAACAATGGTATTGCTAGTATTATTCATAATACCACTAATAGTACGAATGCGGCTACACATACACATAGTATTAATAGTGCGAATCGTATTGAACATATTAGTATTAGTATTTTAAATTGTAACATAGCGGGACAATCTTTAATTTGAGGAGGAAGAGGAGGAGGACAAAAGAGGAGAAACAGTAAGGGGAGGAGGAAACCGAGGAGGAGCAGGAAGAGGAGGCGGGGGAGGAGGAGTTGGAGGAGGAGGATGAGGTGGAGGAGGAGGAGGACCAGTGTGAACAAGAGTCGTCAGCGATGTTGGAATCTACCCTCCCGTCAAGGTCCTTCTTTCATTGGCCCGCACAACGGTTCATTTCGGTTGAGGGAGCTGCTTCGTTGGAAGACAACCGTTTGAAGACCCTGAAGCATGCCATACGTTGTTTTCGGGATTGTCAACGCCAAGGATCCACCTGGTTGCCGCGTCTGAACGATCCTGAACCGTGCCAGAACCCAATTTTTTACGGGATTTCAACACCGCGAACCAGTATAACTGTTGCACCCGCATAATCTTGAATTCTTCCAACACGCCGTTGCTGGTACATTGATCACGGGAAGCCGTGATTGTTTTTGCACATTTTATGAACGAACGTGCGCGGCGCTAAGGCGAGAGCCACATATGGTTTTTAAAACGAATGTGCGCGGCGCTAAGGCGAGAGCAACATTTTGAAAACGACCCGCCCCCAATCCGTGAAGCCTTTGCAAGTTTTGAGCACGAGTGTGCGCGGCGCTAAGGCGAGAGCCACTTGTTGAAAACGGCACGCCCTCATTCGTGAAGCTCTTCCAAATATTTGAAACGAGTGTGCGCGGCGCTAAGACGAGAGCCACATTTTGAACACGACCCGCCTTTAATCCGTGAAGCTCTTGCACATGTTATGAACGAGTGTGCGCGGCGCCAAGGCGAGAACTACATTTTGAAAACGACCCGCCCTCAATCTGTGAAGCTGTTGCACATGTTTACAACGAGTGTGCGCGGCGCTAAGGCGAGAGCGACACTTTGAAAACGACCCGCCCTCCATCTGTGAAGCTGTTGCCGCTTCTTTAGCTTCAGGGTCATAAGTGGTGGGGAGGTCTCAGGCGAAACGCCCTGCCCGCCCTAAGAACTGGCCTCGTTGTGCTACAGGGAGAAGTTCTTTATAAGGAAAAGGAATGGATGAGGAGGGGGAGGATGAGGAGGAGGAGGAGGAGGGGGAGGAGGAGGAGGTGGAAGAGGAGGAGGAGGAGGAGCAGGAGGAGGAGGATGAGGAGGAAGGGGAAGGAGGGGGATGAGGAAGGATGAAGGAGGCAGGCTGGAGGAAGGAGGAATGAGGAAAGATGAAGGATGAAGGAGTTTGAGGAGCAGGAGCAGCAGCAGGAGCAGGAACAGGAGCCAGATGAGGAGCAGGAGGCGGAGGAAGAGGAGGAGGAGGAGGAGGAGGAGGAGAAGGAGGAGGAGGAGGTGGAACAGGAGGAGGAGGTGGAAGAGGAGAGGAGGAGGAGGAGGAGGAGGAGGGAAGAAGAAGGAGGAGGGGTGGGGGGAGGAGGAGGAGGAGGAGGAGGAAGAAGAGGAGGAGGAAGCGGAGGAAACGGAAGAGGAGGAGGCGGAGGAGGAGGAGGAGGCGGGGGAGGAAAAGGAGGAGGAGGAGGGGGAGGATGAGGAGGACCGACTGACCGACTCGTCAGGCATCCGCGTGACGGTGAGGCTCACGATCCAGAACCGCGCGGCGAAGGTCTCGGGATCATTTCTTTTACCCGTAAATGCGAACCCCCTCCCCCTCCACACAATGATCCAATATTCGTACTACCCTCCTGCTTTTTCCTCACGTCGTATTTTTCCCCGCCTATCTCGCACTATTCGTTTCACTGGATTGCCTCGAGCTGGCTTTAGTTATGGGTGTTCCAATCAGAACGATCTTGGTTCTTCGAATACGGTGCTCCCTCTGCAGTATGCTGCATTTCAGGATCGGCGCTTTGCCCCCGACGTCCAGACTTGCGCCCTCGCCCAAGCGCGGACCACATTTCTGGATCCGATCCGTTCTTCGTCGTTGCGGTTCCCTACCTTTCCCTCTAATGCCTTCCTCTGGTCCTCCTGCTTCTCCTGTTCCTGCTGCTGCTTCATCTCTTTCTTCTTCGTCACCACTATCATGCTCTTCCTTCTCATCCTCGTGCTTGTCCGCCACCTCCTCGTCCACTGTACGACGCCTCCGTTGCCTGATTGGGGTCATTTCGGGAATCAAGGTCATCTAGGACACCCCAACCGGCGGATACAACATAATTCAACGCAGTGCGACGCGATAGCTGGGATGGATTGTGTGTCAGATACGGCGCGAGCGCACCTGGCTTGCCCGACCCTGTCATGCCATGTCTGCTATCTCGCGGTGATAAAGGCCCTCCAAGAGAGCGAGGAGTCCGAAACGCCCAAAGCAGCGTGTCTCCGAGAAGCACCCGCAATTTGGCCGCGAGCGGGCCCGAGTGACACCCCCTGGCAGTTCCCTGTGGGGGTGTCCCAGATTCCATGCCTGCTACATCGCGGCGATCATGGGTCCCTCAAGAGAGAGAGAGAGAGAGAGAGAGAAAAAAGAAGCCCGAGGCGCAGCTACGCTAGCTACGCTTGCACGGGCCGGTGCAACACACACTGGCGGCGACCCCTTGGGATGCCACAGTGCCATGCCTGCATCGTCGCGGTGATCATGGGGTCCTCAAGAGAGCGAGAGAGAAAGAGGGAGGGTTCCGAGGCGCCAAGATGGGCACGATCCGGGCGCGAAAGTGCACGTGTAAGGCCCATGGCGGCTCCCTGGCGGCTCCTGTGGAATTCCAGATGCCATGCTTGCTACATCCCGCTGATCACGAACGAGTAAGTCTGAGTATGAGCTTCGAGCTTGCTCATGAGTACATTTAAACATTAGTATGCGTGTGTGTGTGTGAGTATGAGTGAGTTAGAGTTTGCGTGATTCTGAGTATGAGTGAACGGTGTGTAGTGAGTCTGCGTTTGTGATGTGGGTGAGTCTGTGTGCGAGACAGCCTGAGTGTGAGTGAGTCTGGGTGTGGGTGAGTCTGAGTGTGAGTCAGTCTGCATTGGTGGGGTTTGTGTATGAAGGGTCCGATCATGACGGAGTCTGTGTGTCCGTGGGCCTGAATATGGATGGGTCAAATCTTGGGTGTGTGTCTGGGCGAGTTAGAGATAGATCTGCATGATAGAGGTAGGGAATCGGGTGTGAGTTGGGAAGGCGTGGCATGAATATCCCTGTGGGAAGTAGCACTATACAACGATAAGTAATGCGAGCATGCATCTGGATGGACACACCACTGATTCCACGCAACATACGCCAAACAGCAAATGCAGTGCACATTGACGCGTAAGCAATAGCGTTAAAACGTAACGAAGTTCATATGAATACATATACAGAGGACGCACACATCAGCGCGCAGAGCAAATCTTCTAATACTGCAATCCGTACACACGGAATCAGGCGTAGTTTCACGCGGTAAATCAACCGGACGCCTCCTTCAAGATAACGCACCAGTGTTCTTTGCCAATTTGCATCAACACGAGATCCAGCCCATACCGCCGCATAGTTACGCATACCTTCACATGGTCATCGATGCACACAGCTAAACATACGCGAACAGACTGACCATTTCACCGGCAACCGAACTGGTAACGAACAGGAAACAGTATTGCACCCACGTGCAGGACGCAGTAAGGCAGCGCATACAGCAGGGCACAATGAAGCTCCAGGGGAAACACTCAACGATGATACCAATCTGTCTCTTCCTCCTCGCCCTCTTCGTCTTCCAGTGCAGGTGTCTCCCTTGCCCCTCATCGCCATATCGTTTTGTAACCTCCCTCTCCCTCTACCTGAGACGCCGAAGCTGCCCAGGTCCTCACGTGTCTTCCAGTTCCGCATCCCCCTCCTCCTCTCCCTTCGCCCCTCGCGGGGGAGGGGCGCAGAGGGCAGAAGAATTGGGCCAGCGAGCGCCAGTCAGGAGGGCCGCCTCCGCCTGCACAGGTCGACGTGGAGCCCAACGCCACCAGTCTTATCATCAAGAGTCTCAAGGAGCACACTGGGGAAAAGTGGTGCCGAGCCCTGCACGGGACCTTGGGATCCCCCGCCGCGTAGAGGGAGATGAGCGGGAGACCGCCCGAGGAGGGCGAGGGTACACGTTGAGGTTTCACTGTTTTTTTCAAGCAGGTGGTCGGGGGTTCTGGCCCGTCTCCTGTTCCACGGAGTTCTGAGATCTGAGGTGGGGGAGGGGGGGCGACGAAGCGAGTTGGGAACGCCTGCGCGCGGCTTGTTGGCTAGGGCCTTGTCCTCTCAAGGGGCACGCTGTCTGCACGCTTCTTGTTTGAGGTCTGGCTTTCCAGCCCCATCTTCTCCTGACTGCTTTATCCTGCCTCTTGCCTCCCTCTTCTTCCTCTTGTCCCCCGCCCCGTGCTCTCCCGTGACCACTTAGTGCTTGACCAGAGGGCCGTCCGACAAGGCGGGGAGGACCAGGGGGGATGACATGAGGATGAGGGCAGACAAGAGGGCAGGGCAGGGGATGCCTTCTCCTCGTCCTGGTCTTTCTCCTGCTCCTGCTCCTTTTCTGGTCCTGGTCCTCCTCGTCCTCTTCGGCCATCCTACATCTTCTCTGATGTTCGTTCATTCTCATCCATTCTTCTCCGTCCTCCATCTTTTCTCCATCAGCCTCCAAGAGGTTTCATTCCGCCATCCACTATGAGCCTCTATCAGCCCCCATCCACCTCCATCCTCCATCCTCCTCCATTCCTGCTTCCATCACCCATCCTCCATCACTCACCATCCGTCCTCCATCCTCCATCCATCTACCCGTCCTGCATTCTCGTTCCTCCCTCCATCCCCCATTCTCCATCACCCACCACTCCGTCATTCTCCATCCATCCATCCCTCCGTCATGCATCCTCCTCCCTGCTTTCCCCCCCTCCCTCCCCTGTCCTCCCTCGTCCCTCACAGCAGCCTGCCTCTGGCGCGCGAGCTTCCGTCGAGTCTCTGTCGCCTCCAGGAGCCACTGCGCGACCGCAAGAAAACCAAGAACATCAAGCACTCTGGCAACCTGACCAAGCAGCAGATCTTCGACATTGTGCGCCAGATGAGGGAAAAGAGCCAGGCCCATCATATAACCCCCTCAGGCAGATTAGGAAGGAAGGAGATAGGAGGAAGAGAACCGATGCTGGAGATCATGATGATGCTGATGTTGATGATGTCGATGCTGATGATGATGCTGCTGCTGATGCAGATCATGATGACGATGGTGATGATGTTGCTGATGATGATGATGCAGCTGATGCTGATGAGAATGGTGATGCTGATGCTGATGATGATGACGATGAAGATACTGGTGAGCATACTGGTGACGATGATGCTGCTGCCTATGATGATGCTGATGGCGATGATGAAGATGCTGGTGATCCTACTGGTGGCGATGCTGCTGATGCTGATGATGATGATTCTGATGCTGATGCTGCTGACGACGACGATAATGATGAATCTGACGATGACGATGCGGATGCTGATGATGGCTGTAGTGGCGGTGGTGGTGATGAGGATGACGATGATGACGGTGATGATGGTGATGATGACGATGCTGATGCTGATGATGATGATGATGCTGACGACGACGATGATGATAGTCGTGATGATGATGATGATGGTGGTGGTGATGATGATGATACCGATGTCGACGGCGATGACGATGATGCTGTTGATGATCATGGTGGTGGTGGTGATGGTGGTGGTGGTGATATTGCTGTTCCTGTTGTCGTCGCTGTTGATCATGATGTGGTTGTTGTTGCTGCTGTTGTAGTTGTTGCTGTTGTTGTTGTCGTCGTCGTTGTTGTTATTGTTGTTGTTGATATTGTTGAGGTTGTTGGCTGTTGTTGTTGTTGTTGTTGTTGTTGTTGTTGTTGTTGTGGTTGTTGTTGTTATTGCTGCTCTTGTTGCTGTTGTTGCAATGGTTGTTGCAGTTGTCGTTTGTTGTTTTTGTTATTGTTGTTGTTGTTGTTGTTGTTGCTGCTACTGCTGCTGCTGCTGTTGTTCTTGTTGTTGTTGTTGTGGTTGTTGTTGTGGTTGTGGTTGTTGTTGATTGACACTGCACCTAACAACCCGCCCACCCCAGCAACTAGCAACCAGCAACCCAGCCGCTGGCGCGCCTGGCGTGTGTGGCGCACCTGGCGCGCCTGGCGCACTTGGCGCGCATGGCAAACCTGGCGCACTTGGCGCACCTGGCGCACCTGGCGCACCTGGCGCGCCTGGCGCACCTGGCGCGCCTGGCGCACCTGGCGCACATGGCGCACCTGGCGCACCTGGCGCACTTGGCGTATCTGGCGCGGCTGGCGCACCTGGCGCACCTGGCGCGCCTGGCGCACCTGGCGCACTTGGCGCACCTGGCGCACCTGGCGCGCCTGGCGCACCTGGCGCACCTGGCGCGCCTGGCGCACCTGGCGCACATGGCGCGCGTGGCCCACCTGGCGCACATGGCGCACATGGCGCACCTGGCGCGCCTGGCGCACCTGGCGCGCCTGGCGCACCTGGCGCATCTGGCGCAGCTGGCGCAGCTGGCGCACCTGGCGCAACTGGCGGACCTGGCGCACCTGGCGCATTTGGCGCACCTGGCGCACCTGGCGCACCTGGCGCTCCTGGCGCACCTGGCACACCTCGTCCTTTCCTCGCCGCTGCTGATCCCAGACATCATCCCTTTCCTCCCTCCTCCCTCCTCCTCCTCCTCCTCCTCCTCCTCCTCCTCCTCCTCCTCCTCCGGCTCCTCCTCCCTTGGGAGCGGCGCACATTCCCCGCCCAGACTTTGTGGGCCATCTTGGGCCATATGTGTATACACATATTCGTATATATGTGTATTCGTGTATGTGCATATGCCAAAAGTGTACGTGTATTTACATATATGTACATCTGCATGTATGTATGCATGTACAGCTACATAACTCATATGCACTTGTGCATGAGACTAACCAATTTTATATACGTATGCATATACATACATATATATGTTTTCAAACATGCGTATGTCGTATATGTATACGTGTGTATATATATGAGGTGCATATACACATATATCTATATATACACCGATGAATCCATACATATATATTCATAATATACATATACATATACACATCTGTGTACACTCTTATGTAATACACACATACGCAACCTACCCAGGGTACCTTTGGGATGCCTACGGAGCCCCAGGCATTCCCCAGGATTAGGAGGATCCCTGAAAGGATGTTTCAGGATTCCTTAGGAATCCCAGGGAATCCTTAAGAGTCCTAGGGATTCCTTAGGAGTCCCAGGGATTCCTTAGTAGTCCTAGGGATCCCTGAGGAGTCCTAGGGATCCCTTAGGAGCCCCAGGGATCCCCAAAAGTTCCCATGGATTCCCAGGGATTCCTAAGGAGTCCTAGGGATTCCTAAAGAGTTCTAGGGATTCCTCAGGAGTCCCAGGGATTCCTTAGTATTCCTTGGGATTCCTTAGGGGTTCCTTAGGAGTCCCAGGCATACCCAAGGGATTCCCAGGGATTCCTAGGCATTCCTCGGGAGTCCTAGGGATTCTTTAGGAATCCTTGGGATTCCTTAGGTCTCCTAGGGATGTTTAGTGATGACCACGGCTTCTTGAGGATTCCTAGGGATCCCTAAGGAGTCCCAGGGATCCCTTAGGAGTCCTAGGGATATCTAAAGAGTCCCAGGGATTCCTACAGAATCCTTAGGCGTCCTAGGGTTTCCTTTGGATTTCTAGGGATTCCTTAGGAGTCTTAGGCATTCCCTAGGTCCTTAGGATTCCTAGGGATTCGTGAGGATTCCTAGGGATTCCGCAGGATACCTCAGGATTCCGAGGCACTGCTTTGGATTCCTAGGGATTCGTTGGGATTCCATGATTCCTAAACATGCTCTAGCATTCGTGAGGATTCCATCGGAGTCTTAGGGATCCCTAAGGATTCCCTAGGATTCCTAGGGATGCCTTAGCATTCGTGAGGATTCCATCGGATTCCTAGGGATTCCCTAGGATTCCTAGGGATGCCTTAGGAATCCCATGGGGATTCCATAGGATTCCAATGGATTCCCTAGGATTCCTAGGGGTGCCTTAGCATTCGTGAGGATTCCATAGGATTCCTAGGGCCCCTTGCGCCGCCTTGGGTCCATCCTGTGCCGTATTGGGGCTGTCTGCCGGACCTCTTGAGCCGTCTTGGATCTATTCTGGGGACCTTGTAGGCCGTCTAAGACTTTCGGAAGCCCGACAAGGCTAGTTTGCTAACCTCCTTCCAACACTAAAGGATGCCAATGGGTTTTGCCTCGCGAGCGTCCTCTTGGAGCTCTCTTAAGACGTCTTTGGGGCCTCTCGGGCCCTCTTGGGACGTCTTGCGCCATCTTGGGTCGTCTTGGGGCCCTATCCGGCCGTCTCTTGGACATTTCGGGCCGTCTTGTGGCGGTGTTGTCTGCCTTGAGGCAATTCTTAGCTGTCTTGGAGCGTCCTGGAGAAAAAAGGCGCCGGAAAGCAGAACCACGGGGGGGGATTTTCGGACGTCGCGCGCGACGAGGGTGGCGGCCCTAGAACCATTGAAGAAATCTTACCAGACAGTATAACAGCATTCTAGCACGCCCACGTCATATCGGCACGGTGGCGGATGTCTGTATCTGGTTCTGCCTGCTGGCGTGGCTGCTGGTCTGTTTGCTTGTCTGGCTGGTCTGTGTGCCTGGTCTGTCGGTCCTGTGTCTGCCGTGGTTATCTGTTCAGATTGTCTATTCTATCTGTTCTGTTGGGGGGTTGGGGGGTTGGAATCCAGTCTCGCACGCCCAGTGAGTCCGTAAGGGGATCGGCGGAAGGCAAGAAGCGCGTGGCGAGAATTGTCTGCATTTGGGGGGCCCCCTGGCCTTACAGCAGGAAGAGTGTGGCTTTGACCGTTTGGGTGGAAGAGATGACGGCCACTGCGGCAGGCCAAGGAGTTCAGTGGCACCCTCAAGGAGGTCCTGGGTTCCTGCCGCGCCGTGGGCTGCACGGTGGACGGCACGGCCCCTGCCACGCTGACGCAGTGGGACGGGGATTCGGGGCTCACGAGACGATCGGAGCCATGCCCTCCCCCATGCCCGCGCCCCCTTGGGAAAGGGGGGGGCAGTGGGAAGGGCTTGGGGGATGAGAGGAGGTGGGGACGGGGGGGCGGGGGGAGGCAGGGGGGGAGAGCGGGGGAGGAGACGGCACGAGATTGACACGAGGTCAGCGCGCCCGGGGCGCTTGCCCTTGGCCCGCTCGGCACCCAGGCCAGTGCCTGGCGGCATGCGGACGGTCGCCGGGGCACCGCCCCAAACAAGCACGGGCGATCCTGCTCTCGGCGAGCAGTTGTGGACCTGCGGCTGCGACGGGCGGTACCGCCAGGAGGCGAGCTGCGTGGCTGGCAGGCCGAGTGGCAGAGCGCAGTCGGTACGGGCGGCCTGGCGTGCTTGCCAGGAGTGCGCGCAAGCGAGCGTGCTGGGCTGGCCGCGGCAGTGCGCGCAAGTGCGGCGGTGCCCTCGACGCCGTTGTCGTGTCGGACGACTCGGCGTCGCCATCTCGTGAAGTCCTCGTCATGGCTTGTCGCTGCGCGCAGGTCAGCCGGATGGCCCAGGCTGGCTGAATGTTCTGGCAACGCACCGTCGCGGGGGGCGCGGAGGCAACGGGCAGGCGAGGCGTCGGCGTCTCGCGCCCACCTGGCGGCGGCGCGGCCTCTCCTGCTGGCGCGTGCCTTGGGCCAAGGCATTGACGCTCTCGACAGTGGTGTAGTGGGCGCACAGTTGGCGTTGCCAGTCGAGGCCAGTGTGGAGCGCCTGTGCGCAAACCGCGCTCCGGAGGGCGGCGGCTCCCCAGTGCTCAGGCCGGTGGCCTTGGCGGCTCGCCTTTGCGCAGGCGGCCGCCCAGGCGTGGCGCGCCTGTGGCGTGTTGGCCGCACTTGGCGGCTGGGCGCGGGCTTCGGCCGCCCCCCAGGGCAATGAGCTCCCAGAGGGGTGCGTGCGCCGTGCGCATCAGACGGTTTAGTGAGACTTGGAGACGGTTCGCTGGGAGCCGCGAGACCCTGTTTGAGATGAAGGGTCTCCCCGTGGCGGGTAGGCGTCTTGTGACGCAGCTCGCCAGGGCCAGGTGGCTGAGCTTACTGGAACAGGGCCGCGTGGTAGGCGCGCGCGAACATGCCTGCGTCATCTGCCGCTTGGAGCGCGTCCGAGAAGCGCCGTTCGATGACGCCGAGCTCGTGGCGTCTCTCCAGGGGGATCATCGGTGGGGGCGGGCGGGTATAGCGCAGGCAGGACAATGGCGACGGCCAGCCTGTTGCGCTATGCATGTCCAAGTCCAGCGTGCTCCCGTGGCGGGCCCATGGGGTATCGTAGGAAGCCCTGGTCGGTATCTCCCAGACCAGTCTCCATGCCCGTTGTCCAAGGAACGGGCAGCGTCTGTTCTTGAGACCCCTGGGATCCCCCGACCCTGCAATTCTTCATCTGGAACCCACCCTGCCGCCCACCCCTTCCTAGACCCGGCTCAACACCGCATCGTACCGCCCGAGGCGGCCGGCGAGGTGGCGGGTCTCCCCGGAAGGCCACAGCGTGGACGCCTCGCTCCTGGAGGGCCTTCAGCAAGTTCCGATTAGGGCTCCAGGCTGGTCTCGCTTGCGGAGACGAGGCGGCACTCGCGGGGCCCATCGCGGACTGCGTGGCTGGGCTTCCGCGCGGGCCGGCAGGCGACCACCAGCCCAGACGCCTCCGCTGGCTGCGGGGCCGCAGGCCTTTGCGAAGGCCGCGCCGACGGCGCTGGGAGGGGTGGGCGTGCGTGCCACAGGAGGAGGGACAAAGGAGCGCGTCGAGGCCGATCCGCTTACCGCTCGCAAGCGGCCGACGACACGACGGCCCACCCCCCCCGCCCTGCAAGAGCAGCAGAAGGGGCGGTGGTGCGACGGCCCGCGCGTGTGCCAAGCCGCGCGGCGGCGCTCGCAGGGCCCGAACTTCCTGCAGCGCCAGGAGACAGCGGCAGCGGGACTGCGGTGGTCGCCGCCAGGGGTCCGCTGCTGGGTCCGCCATTGTCGGGCGGGACTAGAACGAGGATAATTGCATTCCGGAGCGTTCCAGAACGCTCTCAGAGCGTTCTGGAACGCTCTGAGAAGGCCGGGGCGCCCTATACGTCCTCCAGAGCCGCCCCGGATCTCAGAGATTCTCGATTTATATCCTCCTCCGAATTTATCCTCGTCCTGGCTTCGTCTTGCATTGGCGGCGGGCCCAGCCCCTGGGGTGCGGCTGCGGCGGCGCTGGCGGCGACCAGCGCCGAGACCACGAGGGGCGCAGGGGCCGCGTTGGGGCCGGTGGCGCTGAGGCAGGCCACCAGGGCCGCAGCCGGTGGTGGCAGTGACGAGTCCTGGCCGCCGTGCGCAGGTTGCGGCGCGCATGTTCCGAGCGTGGTCTGTGGGGGCGGCCAAGGGAGGGGTAATGACTAGGCGGGGGTGGATCTCATGACGGGGGCCATGAGAGCTATCTCCCCAGGTTTCCTGGCGCCTTCCTGGGCCGCGCACATGCCGCCAGGCATGATTTGCGCCCCCCCCTCCTGGACGCCCCCCTCCTGGCCGCCCCCGAGGTCTTCCCTTCCCCCACGCGCTCCTCCTCCTCCCGCCGCGCCTGTTCCCCCGTGCCGCAATTTGCCACCGATGCGCCCCGCCGTCGCTCGATCGCTCCTCGATTCAAAGGGGCGCAGACCAAAAAAGTGGTGGGGGGCGCGGCCGTGGCTCCCTGGGCGGCAGCAGCTGCCACCCGCGCCGCGGCGGCGGCGGCCAGGGCGGCCTCCCTGAGATCCGACGTCGTGACACAGATTGCAACACCATGACAAATCACGACTGGAGGCCTACACCCCATCATCCCGCGTAATTTTTCGAGCTGGGTCGATCTGTGATGGGCCCGAGCTTTGAAAAGAAGTGCGAAGCCCGGATCTCAGGGTTCGTCGAGCTCGCAGAGAGCGCCGCAGCGGTGGGCTCCGCGGCTGTGCACCTGCCCGCTGGGGCTGCGGCGTGCACTGCCTCGCGCACTCTGTGCGGGCGGCGCCCAGCTCGGCGGGAGACGGCTCCTGCCCGGGCGCGGGCTCCAGGAGCAGCCGGGGGTCGATGAGTCTTCGGAACGTGTGTCAGCCCACTGTGTGGTGGCGCCCCGTTCAGCTCCACCGCTGGTGCGCAGTCTGTGCCGACCCTCAATGCACCGCCTGCGTCGCATTGAAGGGCTTCGGTGGACGCACACTTTGGCGCTGACGCACATGCTGAGGATCATCGGCACGGCGCTGGCTTCAGGAGCGGCCGCGGGGTGCTGGGGGCCGCGGTGTCGTCGGGGTCGAGGCGGCCGCGGCGGCTGTGGGCTGCGGCCAGCAAGCTTCATCCCCACGGTTGCCAGTCGGGCAGCGCCGCAGCAGGTTGCCTGGCCTGTCGGGCGTGTTCCGCAAGCGTTTTCCTGCTCGTTCCGCCCACGCGCGCCACGAGCGCGTAGCTCCCAGGCAGCTGGCTGGCCGAGCCCTGGCAGCCGCGCGCGCGCGGGGCCAGCACGGCGCGGCGGCACTGGCAAGGGGGAGGCGCGGCGGCGGCCCTTCGAGAGGGACAGGCGCTCCCCGCGGTGCTCCCGCCGGCTGGCTCGGGCGGTCTCGCGGCCGGCGGCTCTCGCTCGGTCTCGCGGGCCCCTCCGCGAGGGCGCAGGGCCCAGGCGCGCAGGTGTGCGCGGCGAGGCTCCCGGCCCTCTGGGCGGATGTGGCCGCTCCGCCGCGCAGGGCGGGGCCAGGGCCAGGTCCGCAGGGGGAGGCACGGCATGACCGGTGTGAGCGGCCCTGTCCTGATTTTCTTCGTGTGTCGGCTCTCCTCCTTTGAGTGGCTCGTTTTGGGTGTCTCGATGGTTCCTCGGTCCCTCGGCGAAGAGGATCGTGCTCTGTATCCCCGTGCTCGTGGTTCTGTTTTGACTGTGCCTTGCCCTGTCAGGGCACAGCGGACCGCAGCGGCATAGGGGAGGGATGGGGGTGGCAAGAGTGGGGGGGAAGACAGGAACGAGGGGGGAGGAAGGGGGGTGGAAGGGGATGGAGGTCCTGGTAATGGTGCAAGCGGAGGCATGCTGAGGGGAAGTCCACGCGCGCCAGATGCGAAGTGGTGATGGAGACAGACAACATTCTCTGACAATGCCTATCTTAGTCAGAAGAGAAGCTTTTAGAGGATCTAGAAGATGAGGAGGCTAAGAAGGATAAGGAGGAGGCCGAGTATGAGGAGGATTGGGACGAGAAGGAGGAGGAGGTGGAGGAGGAGGATGAGCAGTATAAGAGGATGGTGGAGGAAGAGGGATGATTGAGGAGAAAGGAGACGTACCCGTGGCGAAGGGGGCATCGGGTTCGTGAAAATGAACGGACAGAAGGATATCGGTGATTATCAGTTGCAAAGTGTACCCCAGGCATTTGCATCACACGCTGACTGAGCGAGCTTAGGTGGCGGGTGTCGATCGCACTGGTAGGAGTGGGCCATGTTGAGCTTTACCTAGCTTCTGGCAGCGTGCTGTGAGCAAGCGTGATCCTGGTTTCTTGGTCGTGGGTGCCTCCCATCGTAGCAACCGGGACAAGTAGCGTAGCAATGGGCCCAACCACGTGCAGTTGCGTGTAGCGCAGCGTGGTCCTCTCTTCACATACTGCGCACTCGCGGGGGAGTGCGTACATAGAAAGGGGGGCTGCGGAGCAAACGCGCAGAGGCGCGCGGAACTTCCTGTGGGGCACGATGCGAGTGTGGGTCGTGCCGACGTGGGCGGTCCGCATCCGGTCGAGCCCACCGAGCCCGCACGTGGAGCTCCTATGGGACGATCCGCGCGTGGGCGTGCCGTGTGCCGAAGTGGGCGTGGGCCTGCATGCGAACACTCTCACGGGTGACGTAAGCGGAGCACCCTGTGGGGCTCGATCAGTGTGAGGGGTATGCCCAGATGGGCGGGGTGGCGCCATGCGGACCCTCCTCCTAGGCCGTAGGGTGTGGCACGAGCCGCGTGAAGGGTGCAAAATGGGCGCGGGGACACCATGCGTACCCTCCCACTGGGGCCGTATGGTGAACTCCATGCGGGGCCCGTGTGAGGGGTGCTCCCGAATGCGGACGCTATGCGGACCATCTGGGTGCGGAGAGGAGCTCACTATGGGGAGCGATCTGTGTGAGGGGTGCGCCGGAATGGACATGTGGAGAACAAAGGTTAGAAGTGGAGGAGCAGAATGAGGAGGAGGAGGAGGATGAGGAGGAGGAGGTGGAGGAGGAGGAGGAGGAGGCGGGGGAGGAGAGGAAGGAGGGACAGAGACGCGTGGCGCTGCACACGCGGATGGGAAATATGACAAAGCAGCTGGCTTGGATCATTTCGCCGAGCTCGGGTGGTAGTTTCTGAAGATGCTTAAACACTTGTTATCTCAAGTCAGCCTCTTTCGTAAAGTCGTCGGCTTTGTTCACACGTAAGAGGTAAGTCTGCTTATCGCATTGGCAGCACTTTGGACAGCAGTCCGTCGAGCCGTGGCTCTGAGCACCAGTCGCACCCCTTGCCCTGAGCATTTGAGGCTGGATGTGGTCACATCCCTTGAAGCCATTGGGGTTGCGAGAAGTGGCTTGAGTCAACATTGCCCCAGAGAGAGGAGAGAGGGGGATGAGGATGGAGGGAAGAGGGGGGATGGAAGGAGAACTGATGAAGGATCGAGGAGGAGGGTGAGGAGGAGGAGGTGGAGAAGGAGGAGGAGGATGGAGGCTAGAGGCAGAGAGGAGGGAGGTTTGAGGGAGGGAGGAGTAGGAGAAGGGAGGAAGGAGGTGGGACGAGGGAGGGTGAAAGAGGAATGTGGGTAGAGGAAGAGGAAGCCTGGGATGCAGCAGGGATGAGACATAAGGAAGGAAAAGGCGGGGATCGGGAGGGATGATGGTGGTGCGGCGAGGGTAGGAGTAGGATTAGGAGGATGGGGAGGTAGGATCACAGGAGGTGGTGGTGGTGGTCTTCTCTCCCGGGGGGGTGGGGGCAGGATGGTCGACGACGGCGAGTTCGAGATGCCCGAGAAGTAAGCGGCATCATCGGCGGCCGGGCGGCGCTTCTGGAGCAGGGGGAGCTGGGCGCGGTGTCGGCAGGTGTGTCTGCAGATGCCCTCCCCGCCTCCCTCCCTCGCCGATGCTCGCCGACCTGTCGCACTAGCATGACCTGGGCACTCGCTTCTTGTTTCTCTTCTCCTGCTCTCGGCCATCCCGCTCTCTCTGGTGAGAGTGCACTCCTCCTCCCTTCCCCCCTCGCCCCTGCCCGTTCCTGCTCGTCCTCGCCCTCTCCCTCCCCCCCCTGCCTCCCCTCCCCCCATGTTCCCTCTCGCTCCTCCCCATCACTCGCCCTGCCTCCCCATCATTCTCCCTCCCCTTCCCCTTCCCGCCAATCCCCTGCCGCTCCGTCTCCTGCCGCTCCTCCTCCCCGTCCTCCTCCCCGCCAAGTCTCCCAGCCATGCAGGGCCACCCAAGGCGGCCCTTGCTGCTGGTTGGGAGGGCGAGGCCGCGCTGGTTGAGGACGGGCGTCGGCCAGCCATGATTTGCATCCATCGGCTGGTTGATGCCTCACCCTCCTCCCTCCTCTCGTTTCCCCTGGCGGCGACAACATAGCCGCCAGACCAGCGGTCAGGCCCAGACGACGGGTTGCGACGAGGCTGCGAACGGGGCGGCGTCGGCGGCAACATAGCCGCCCGAGTGGAACCCAGGCCCAGACGACGTGTGGCGACGGGGCGGAGGCCGGGCGGCGACGGCGGCAACATAGCCGCCAGGTTGGCACCCAGTCCCCAGTCTCTAGGCTCAGACGACTGGTGGCGACAAGGCAGCAACGGGGCGGCGACGGCGTTAACATGGACGCCACCCAGACCCAGTTCGTTAGGACAGGTAAGAACTCCAAAGTACAAGCACTGTTTTGGAAACGTGGAAAACATGCATGGGGAATGGAAGGGATGACGGACATTCAATAAGTATGGCAAAGTGTGAAAAACTTTTGAATTTGTGTCAATTCATTTTGTATACCCCTGGGCCCCTCTAACTTTGGCGTCGCTCGGATGTGTGCATTTTGTCCTCGGCGAGGACCATCGAGGAGCATCTGGCCTCATCGTGCAAAGCAAGAGACGCGTGATGCTGACAACAACTGGATTTTGCGGCGCGCACAAGGGGATGGCGCGAGGGCGGTGGCGTTCTAAGAAGGCGGCGCGCTTGTTAGAAGGCAAGGGCTTTCTTAGAAGGGCCCCGAGGCTTCTGAGACGGCTTCTTAGAAGCCAGGAGGGCTTCCAAGAAGGCCCCTGCCTGCTCAGAATCGCCCCCACCTTCATAGAAGGCCCTCCCCCTCACGCCACCCCCTTGTGCGCGCCGCCAAATCTCGCCAAGAAATACACGCACGACACTTGAACTATCCCGGCAAAGCAACCTAACAGCCATGCGTAGGAGCATCTCTGGGTCGAACAGCATCTCGACGAAAAGGCAGCGACAAAAAAGGTGACGTCGACGACGGCGGTGGCGGCGGCGACGGCGGCGCCCCCCCCGCCGCCATCCGCAGAGGTGGCTCGTTCGTGTTCTTCGTGGCCCGCCATACCCGGGCCACATTTTTTGCTTGTTGATAACAATGTCTCGTTTCCAGATATGCTTCCAGCATGTGTAGAAAGCATATATGGGAGCATTCCCCTTGAGATTCAGATGAGAATCCAGTTGTCGAATCGAAATAGGAAAGCCAAGACGTGTCCGTACTGGTGGGAACGACAGTACCTGCAGTAACAGTAGTAGTGGCATTGGCAGTAGCTGCAATAACAGCTATCAAACGAGACACTGCTATCAACGCTGGCAGTGTGTCAAACAAAACTTTGCGATCAATTTTGGGAATCGTGTCAAAAGGAGACACTGCTATCAACGCTGGAAGTGTGTCAAAACGAGACACTACTATCAATAATGGAAGTCGTGTACAAACGAGACACTGCTATCAACGCTGGAAGTGTGTCAAAACAAAACTTTGCTATCAATATTCGGATTCGTCTAAAAAGGAGACACTGCTATCAACGCTGGAAGTGTGTCAAAACGAAACTTTTCTATCACTAGTGAGAGTCGTGTAAAAAACGAGACCCTGCTATCAACGCTGGAAGTGTGTGAAAACGAAACTTTGCTATGAATATTGGGAGTCGCGTAAAAAAGAGACACTGCTATCAACGCTGGGAGTGTGTCAAAACGAGCCACTGCTATGAATGGGGAGAGTCGTGTAAGAAGGAGACGCTGCTATCAACGCTGGAAGTGTGTCAAAACGAAACTTTGCAGTGAATTTCGGGAGTCGTGTAAAAAGGAGACACTGCTATCAACGCTGGAAGTGTGTCAAAACGAGACACTGCTATCAATAGTGGCAGTCGTGTAAAAAGGAGACACTGCTATCAACGCTCGCAGTGTGTCAAAACGAAACTTTGCAGTGAATCTTGGGAGTCGTGTAAAAAGGAGACACTGCTATCAACGCTGGAAGTGCGTCAAAACGAAACACTGCTATCAATAATGGCAGTCGTGTAAAAAGGAGACACTGCTATCAACGCTCGCAGTGTGTCAAAACGAAACTTTGCTGTGAACTCTGGGAATCGTGTAAAAAGGAGACACTGCTATCAACGCTGGAAGTGTGTCAAAACGAGACACTGCTATCAATAGTGGGAGTCGTGTAAAAACGAGACACTGCTATCAACGCTGGCAATGAATGGTGATGATGAGTGCGGTGATGAGTGCGACGATGAGATGATGACTGTCCTTTTTTCAGAGGACCGCGCTGAGGAGCGGCGCGCGAAGCGGAGAAGCTGCAAAGCGTGCAAGCTGAAAAGCATTGCAGACACGCGCAGGCTGAAAAGCATTGCACGACACGCGCAGGCTCACCGCGCACAGCTGCACACGAGTGCAGGCTGAGAAGCACCACGCGCATGCAGGCTGAGAAGCACCACGCGAATGCAGACGGACAGACTGAACAGCACCGCCACAACGCAAGCTGCATCTCGTGGCTCCTCAAGCTCGCGCAGGCCATCCCAGTTGCTGTCGGGCCTTCGCGCAAGCGATCTTCGTCGCGGCAATCTTGTCCGTGAAGAGCTCGGCGAAGGCCTTGGCGATCTGTTCCGGGGGGCCGGATTCGATGATGCTCCGGTCAGGCAAGCCGTGGCTCAAGAGTTGGTTGAAGCTTCTGGGGCGCGACAGGCTGACGTAGTAGGCAAGCCAAATGGACTCCTTCTTGAGTCCTGGCGGAAACGTCCAGTGCACGATGAAGCCTGGGTCCGTCGTCTTGCCCTGGACGCCATGCAGAGTCCCCTGCTTCTTGGGCAGCACGGTCAACTGCGTCCTGGACACCGCGATGGCCGGGCCACCTGTCTTCGCTTTGAACTTCCAGGGGCGCGCCTGCGGGGTGATCGCGAGCACTCCGCGCAGGTCGGGGCCGGCAGGCTGAGAAGCACTGCCAGCTGTCACCGGCGCGGCCTTCAAGAAAAGTTCATCGCTGTCATCGATCTTGACATAGACGGCCTTTGGCATGTAGTAGAGTACGACCACACCGTCCGAGACAATGGACGGGCGGCCCTCCACCGGAGGCTCCAGAGCGTGCAGCTCTATGCCTACCACTTTGCCTGGCGCGCCACGGACATACTTCGGCGGCAAGACGGATTCTGTCAGGATGACCTCCATGCCAACGAAGAGCGGCAGCAGCCCCGGCATTTTTGCGGTAGCGCCGATGTTGGGCTCCGCGCGCATCTCGTCGAAATCAGGCTTCGCGAGGCGCGCAGCTGGTCTGTCGATTGCTGGGACGTAAAAGAGCAGCTGGCCAGCATCGTGCGCATCAAGCTTGGCCTGTGCATGCATGGCGTAAGAGACGATGCGCCACTCATAGGCCGACTCGTACCAGCCTCGTGCTGCACGCAACCGAGGGCCCCATTGAGGTGGCTGAGCGGCTTCGCTGCTGCTGGCAGCAGGCTGACCAGCACCGCTAGGGCTAACGACCTCTGTTTTGACGATCGCCTGCCAGCTCTCGTCAGAGATCTTTTTTCCGCCTGGAGTTCTCATGGCGTGGAGAACCTCGAGTTGCAACGGGTCTGTAAAGCGCTGCATCTGCACGAAATCGATGACGTACTCGAAGTCGGCGAGCAACTTCCTACCCTGTTGGTGTTCGTAGGACTGGCCCGTGTGAGGCGCCAGCAGGGAGGCGCTGGCGGGGACCGGCGGCAACTGGTAGAAGTCCCCGCGCAAGATCTTCACGGCCATGCGCCCCCACGTCTCTTGCGGCCGCATGTACTTCGTGGGGTCGAGGTTGTAGCGCAACGCCCTGCCGTAGGTCGTGCGCAGTGCATCGGCATGCAGCAAAGGCCCCGGCACAGCACCCAGCTCATCGATCACGTCGACGCCGAGTGTGCCTGTGAGGCGGTCCAGCTTTTTCTGCGTCTGTGGCGTCAAGCGCAGCCTGGCGGTCTGCATGGGGTCCGACATGAGCAGCCCATTGGAGGAATGCATTGTCCTGCCGCGCGGGCCGAGGTTGTGTGCCGCGTGGTTGGACTGAGCTTTGCCGAGGTACCCCTGCTCGCCGAAGTAAGTGATGGCCATCGGCTCCACCACTTTGGAGAGGGTGCGTGTCTTGCCGACACCGCCCCCCCCGAGCCAAATCGCTCTGTGGTTGCCTGTCGCGGACACCACGGGGAGCAGATGCGTTGTCTTGTCTGGTCTGCCGTCAAAACGTTTCTGCAGGGACAGCGCGAACAACGCCACCGCGTCAATCTGCTCCTCCGCGCACTCGGCATCAGTGACCAGCTTCCACGCAACAGCCGCCGGGCCCTGCATGGCCAAGAGCTGCGGCACGAGTTCCGGCTGGGCGTCCTCGGCAGCAGGCTGAGGAGCACCGCTGGGTAGCCAGTCGTCCGCAGCATCGGGCAAGATCTCTCCATCCGGGCTCGTTTGCTTTTTCTGGGGCGCTATGCTTTGCCGCTGCAAGGCCAGCATGTCAGAAAAGCTCTCGTCCAGTCGCGTGCCCAGACGCTCCCGCGCGCCGGTGCTGGCTGGCAGTGCAAAGCTCGAGCTCGTCGGTCTTTTGCTGCAGGGCCTGGAGCTCGGCCTCCTGTCCAGGCGAGAACTGCTTGGCATGCCGTGCGGCGCGGATTTTCTGGGCCAACTGCCGCTCTGCAGGGCTACGCCCGGCAGACTCCTTCGGGAAGCGGCCGAGGTCCCGCACCTGCTGCATGATCTCCTCGCTCTTCTGTCTCCGCTTGAGGTCTGCCTTCTGCTGCGCCTTCTGCTTGGCGAGAGCTCCTGCTCCCGCTGCCAGAGCAGGCTGAGAAGCACAGCTGCCTGCCGCAGCAGTCTGAGAAGCACCGCCGCCTGCGTCCTCCCTGACCTCGCTGGTGCTGGCTTGCGCCTGTCTGCTGGGGCCGGCGCAGGCACCAGAGTGTTCGGGGTGGACCCTCGTGGCAGGCTGCAGCCCGCGGAGCTGCGCCTCCTGCTGCCAGCTCAGCGTCTCTGCTTTCCGTGCTCTGATGAGGCCCGCGGCAAGCCGCTTCTCCTCCGCGCTCGAGCGGCTGGATTGGGTAGGCAGGTGGCCTAGCTGCAGAATCGCATTGACGAGTTCCTGCGTGGCGGGCTGAGAAGCACCACCATCACCACCGGCCAGTGCGGCTCGCACACGGTCGCCGCCACTGCCACGGCGAGCTCCGCCTGGGGCGGCCATGACTCCGGCCACGCGCAACCAGACGCCGCCGCGGCACAAGTCGGGGCGAGCAACGGGGGCGCGCTCGAGCCAGCGCAGCAGTCGTCATGATGTTAACGAGGCAGATGATGACGATGGTGAGGGTGATGCCTGCTGCGCGCCGGCGCGGTGCTCGTGGGTGGGCAATGAACGTCAATGACCAGCCTTTGAGTCGCGCCTTCCCGAAGCGGGCGCCTGAGGGGCGGAACGGCGGAGCCGCTTACATAACTAAACGCAATTGTATAAAGCCGTGGGCCCCGATCACATTTACTTCCGCCAACAACCAGCAGATCTCGCCAGACTGCCGCCAGGAAAGCAAGGTCGGTCCCCAGGATGTCGATGTATCATATGCACTAACTTAAAGCGGGCGCGTTACGTTGGGAGGAGGGATCAAGGAGAGGAGGCCGGCGAGGGGGGGGCTGTGCCCATCCGAGGGAACGGGGCAGCCCCCCCCGCCCCAAAAAATGTTTCGGCCTCTCAAGGCCCCCCCCGCTTAGTGATGTGCGCAACAGCCGTTTTCAACGTCCTCCTTTGGATTGGGGGCGGGTGGTCTGGTGAAGTAAAAGTGCCTATTCTGAGGAGTGGTATGTGTGGTATTTAGTATATACGCAACCAAACATATGAACACATGCGTCTCGAAATCAAACGTTTGCCCGCGCCGTTGCTCATGTAACAACACGACACCAACGAACTATTAGTCACGCGCCACCCGTAACAACAGCAATGCTTCTTAAAAGGGGCATAATTTCTCTCAGAGTTGTTTATAATAACGAGTTCCGCTGGCCAGTGGTAACGGGTGTCGCATGATGATAAATAGTACTTTCCCGTTGTGGTGCTGCATTGTTTGGGGGGGCGTGCATTCGATAGCGGGTCCTTGTTGTTGTCGTTTGCGGTGGGTCCTGGTCCATGTTGAAAGGGCCCATCTTTGAAAACGAGGAGGTGTGCACCATTAGAGTTTAGTATTCTGTAGCCGTTTTGGCTTTTCGAGCAGCGTGGATGCCGTTGCCTTTAGTCGTTCGCTTGCATCACATTGTACGCAGATATGGTTGTATCGTCGACGGTGTTGCTGCCATATCAGATGTTTTTGGCGCGCTGGAGTTTTTCGACGATGTCGACACCGAGTGGATCCAGGACAGTAGCCACCTCGCGCGGCTGATCAGGCAGTCTGGCGAATTGTTCTTGATCCCTGGATGTTCCAAGCGATGGCCGAAGTGGGACTTAGATGTGCTCCAGAGGCTGTTGGTCGTGCTTGGCATTCACATGGACGACGACGCGTGGACATCTGTGCGACTAGGATGCGTGGGAACGCAAATGAATATCGCCAACCCCTCCCCAGCGGATTGATTGTCGAGGGGTGAGCCGGTGCGAAGGCAGGAACGATGATAAGAACGAAATGGGGCGGATGATAGGAGAGGGAGGAGGAGGCTGAGGCCAGGGACGAAGCACTTATCTTGGCGCATCGATCCGCTTGACTGCCAGTCGTTTTGGGGATCGATCTCTCCCCGCCCCCTGATTGCCTTTCCCTTTCTGCCCTCCGCCCCCCCCGGGGGCTGGGGGCCGGGGGAACGGCGGCACCAGGGGGGGGCGTTGGACGAGGAGGAAGAGGAGGAGGAGGAGGAGGAGGAGGAGGAGGAGGGGGAGGAGGAAGAACGATACGAAGAAGGGGGATGAGAAAGAGGACAAGGAAATGGAGGAGGAGGAGGAGGCGGAGGAGGAGGAGGAGGAGAAGGAGGAGGAAAGGGGGGGGATTGGGGGGGGGGATTGGGCGGGGGAGATATCGACACCCCCTCGCGCGGGCCGCCCCCGCAGATCTCGAGCACGTCGTGCACGAAGCAGCCGCCTTGCCGGAGGGCGGCGGCGGCGTCGTCGCGCGGGCAGGCGTCGACATCATGAGGAGCGAGGGGGCGGGGTCTCCCTCTCTTCCTCCGTCCTCTCTTCTTCTTCCACCTCCTCATCCTCATCCATTTGCCCTACCTAGGCTCTGCCTAGAAGGGTTCTTACTTTATAACCTTAAAAGGCCGCGCAGTGTTCCACGCGCCAGGCGGTTCCCCCAGGGTCCGCCCCGCGGTTCCCCCAGCGACGCTCCCTTAGCCTAGCGTAGCGTTGCGTATCTCATCTTAGCTTAGCTTGGAGTCTACCTTAGCTTAGCGTTGCTTATCTCATATTAGCTTAGCGTAGCTTAGCTCAGCTTAGCTTCATCTTAGCTTCGCTTAGCTGTAGCTTAGCTTAGCTTAGATTAGCTTAGCTTAGCTCAGCTTTCGCTTCTATTTAGTTTAGCTGTGGCTTAGCTGCAGCTTAGCATTAGCTTTACTTTAGCTGAAAGTTAGCTTAGCTTTAGCTTAGCGTTAGCTTAGCTTCAGCTTAGTTTAGCTTCGCTGTAGCTTCGCTTCAGCTTAGCTATATATTGGCTACAGCTTAGCTTTAGCTGAGCTTCAGCTTAGCTTCAGCTTATCTTCAGCTTAGCTTTCGCTTAGTTTGAGCTTAGCGTTAGCTTAGCTTTAGCGTAGCTTTAGCTAAGCTTCAGCTAAGCTTTAGCTTAGCATTAGCTAACCGTTAGCTAAGCTTTAGCTTAGCATTAGCTTACCTTTAGCGTTACTACTAATGCTGCTTTCCTAAAGGCTCCAACTCCTAGGTCGGGTCGCACTGGGATAATGTGTATTGTCTGCCAGCTCGATGCCGCCAGGAGTCGCTTGGCCCGGGCTGCTGTCTCGCTGCGGGACGAGAGGAGAGGGCGAAGGGACGATCAGCGCAAGATCGCCTCGCTGGAGGAGCAGGTTGCGCTGCTCAAAGAGCAATGCATCGTTCCGTGGAGTAATCGTGCAGTCGCGTACTCCAAGATTCCAGTGTTTCGCGGCGTCCACCTTGCTTTGCGCCGAACTCTGGCCAGCATATCTGCATCCAGGGTTGGCTTGATGTTGGGCGTGGACACGCACCACTCTTCTGTTTGCACCTGGGAGATTAAGACATGCGCGTCGCTGCAGGCGGCATGTCGGCTGGCCCATCAAGACGCGACGGACAGACTTCAATTGCATGCGGCGCCTGGCCTGTTCAATTCGGTTTTCGCTGGTTTCAGGACCACGTTGTTCAGGTGCGATGGCACGAACACGGCGCTGTGGCAACACAAGATGAAACTCCATGGATTGTCGGCGAAAACATCTATCAGATACCACGGTCGCCTCGACGTTCGCACCACTTTGACATGGTATGCCGACGTGCTTCCCATTGTCTCTAACAGTCCAGAGGCCATCATGCTCCTGATCAAAAAGCAGTTGAAGAACGTCGGAGTGCCGCATTGGGACGAACTCTCGTCGCCGACGTGCCCGCATGCGTACTTATCATGCACTGACGCGGGCGGTGACATCAAGGCCGCGCGGGCCAACATCGCATCAGACGTTTCCGTGCTGAACCCCATGATTATGTTCTTGGATATAGATTGCTTGATGCACCAGTCGTCGCTGGGCACCGTCGACTCCTTGAAGGTGGCAGACTCTGTGCTGTCAAGGCTGACTGCGAAGCAGGCTTCCCTGGCGGCCATGGCCGACGTCGACCCCGCCGAATTTCCGCAGACGTACAGCTCCAGTCTAATGAAAGTGATGAACACTTGGCGGGAGCACGCGGCCACCTTATACTTCATATGGAAGGATATTGACTGCAGGTCCTGTCATATGGTGGAGACTATGCCCCCGCGGATGATCCCAACGCGATGGGGAACTAAGGACGCCTGTGAGGAGCTCATCCTGTCTTTGCCCAGGGACACCTTCATCGAGTCGCTGCGCCTCACGCTTGACAAGCGTACCAGGACTGCGGGTGCAGATCGCATAGCATCCTTGAGCCCTCCTCCTCCTCCTCCTCCTCCTTCTCCCTCCCCGCCTCCTCCCCCTCCTCTTCCTCCCCCGTGCTCCTCCTCCTCCTGTCCCCCCTTCTCTCCTTCTCCTCCTCCCCCGAAATCGCTGAAAAGATGGCTGGGCGAATTTTCAAAATTCGCCTGATCATCTTTTGACGTGTTTTCTCATGGTTCTATTCCTCATCCAAAGGGCCCTGCGCGCTGCTCTTTTTTAGGAAAACTGCCCCGGGGACCCAGTGGGCTGGGGGAGGAGGAGCGGGGGGAGAGGCGGGAACTGGCTGAGGGCTGAGGGGAGGAAGCTGAGGAGATGAGAGCAGAGGAGTTTTTTGGGATACGAAAGGGTCCGAGAGGGGTGATCAGTGTTTTTTGATGTCCTGAGGGCGGCTGCCAACAAACGCAAGCGTCCGAAGGGCGAGAAGGACTTGTCGGCGCATCTTGAGTGGCTGATGGCAGTTGATGAGGCCAACATGGGCGGATCCTCTCAGTATTCAGCAACCATGAGCAGATGGGCTGTAGATGCGATGCGCGCTGTGGAGTCGCAGGCTTGGTGGGCTGTTGCTGCGATCTCCCACGCCGTGTGCAGTCCGTGGCGAGAGCTGCGGGCGTTCCTCCAGAGGCACGATCGGCTTGTCCAGGAGAAGGGCATCGGAGCACTAGCGGCCCTTGCATGGGGCGAGGCCCAAACTATGTACGACAACACGCTCCTGATGACCGAGATGATGTACTGGGAGGACCTCCTGGATCAGACTCACGATGACTTGCTCTATGAAGTGGCCGCTGCGTGCCGCGAGTTGAGCATGATCAACGCAGTTAATTTCAAGATGGGGATTCTCGATCGTCTCTCCACCTACCCAGTCAAACTCCTTCTGCTTGCCAAAGGCCAACCTGCAGATGTGAACGAGAACAGGGCCGCCATCGCCCGGGAGATCCTAGACGATTCCACGACGGAGATGAACGTAGTCAAGTTGAAGGCTATCGCCCGGCGAGAGTTGGAGGAGTGCGCTGTCATGGGCCAGTTGGACCCAGACATGTGGATGTGGTTGCGCAACATATGTTCCCTGTGGCAAGGGGATACAGAACGCATGGAGTCTTTCAACAAGGTGGTCAAGGAGGAGGTCGTCCGGGCGCCTCACATTAGCCAGGCGCTCATCGCGGCGCGCGCAGTGAACAAGACATTCGTGCACCAGGTTTGTTCGAAGGCAATGGCTGCGGCTGGCCAGAGCAAGAAGAAGTCGAGAGTGAAATGGTCAATGGTTCAGGATTCCTTCATGTATTTGGTCGAGCGAGCATCGAACAACTGCAACGGGGGGCTGGAGATCATGGCCGATGCGCTGCGGTACGACGTCTCCTACATCAAGGATGCCTCCAAAACTTTTGCGCTGATGAGAGAGGCCGCCGCAGCAGATGCCGCGCTTCCTCTTCCGCGCCCAGATGGCCATCCAGCCGTCGAGGGCGTTGCAGCTGCAGCGCCGATGCCAGCCATTCTCCCAGGTGCAGGTCCAGCTGCGCTCTTCGAGGTCATGGTGGAGGCAGCGATGGCTGGCGACGACCGCGCCGTTGTTGACGCTCCTGCTGGGCACCCGGACGTCGGTGAAGGCGCCCCTGGTGGCGCGCCAGAAGTTGCACCTGCTGATCCTGATCTGGAGGACTAGTGACCCCCCCGCAAGTCAGATCGTCGTGGCCTTCCACCCATCCCCCTGTCCCCTGTCCCGCTTCCTGCGCTGCAAAAATGAGGGGGTGGCATTTGGAATTCCATCCGAGGGGCCACGGAGTGGCGCAGGGCTGGGGGGTAGGGGCCGAGAGGGCACGGAGGGCCGACGGTTCATTTGCAGGGGGGTGGGCGGGTTGATATTCTCCTTCCCCACCCTCCCTCCCGGAGGAGGAGGGGGTCGGGGTCGGGCTCCAGTTGCAGCGTGCAGGACGACATCGACAGACAGTTGCACGCGAGATTCTTTCGTGAATGGAGTGCTCAGTCCAAGACAGAGGGCATGAAGGGGTTTCGGTCTGCAATGTGCATGGGGTTTGTTGGCGAGATAGGAACGTGGCGGTGTTTCGGCAAGCACGGTTACAACTTGTATTTGGTGAAATGCGACAGCGGCACGCCAAACGCTGAGCCTCTGGTGCCTGTGGAGATCGTTTGCTCACGAGACCTGATTAAATCAGTCAGGCAACGGCAAGGCATGCTGGAATACGAGATGTGGAAGCGTGAGTTCCAGAGTTTCGGCCTCCTTGGGACTATCGTATTTGGTGAACAGGAACAGTGGTATCACTGCAAATACAACAAGAAACCTAAACGTGAGCCGAAACCCAAACGGATTGAAGATGATGACTCTGATGACGACTCCAGTGACGACTCTGACTCAAGCGACGACGACGGAGGTGGTGGAGGTGAAGACGACGAGCGCGAAGACGACGAAATCACCAGAGACGAAACGTTGGACATTGAGGGGGTTGACGCAGCTGCAGCAGAGCAAATGAATCTCGTAGATAAAGATAAGGCTAAAAAACACGCCGGTGGACCAGGTGGCGAGCTGTTTGCGACACTGGCAGACGATAGCGAGGTTGAGGAAGCGCTAGCTGCCTCTCACCAGGCTGTCATCGCCGCTGTAGGCGCCCATCCTGCCCATGCTGATCCAGTGCCCGTGCCTGCGGCGGGCGACGGGGTCGAGTTTGGAGGGGCAGAGGAAGCGCTGCGCCTGTGGAGGAACGGGGTGGATCAAAGCTTCAATGTCCTGGCATGGCGAGCGGCCCGGTCCACGTTCGAGCTTGGGCACAAGCGAGAGGTCGCCCTCATTTCATACCCAGAAGGCAACGGGGGGGCAAATCAGAAAATATCGAAAACCAAGGGGCCTCTAAACAAATGATAGGGGGCGAGGAGAGACGCGGGCAGAACAGGGGGGGACGAAGGGACTAAGGTGGGTAAAGGAGGTCGATCAGATCGTCGTGCAATTCGATTCGGTGTAGGAATTTCTTGTAGCGAATCACGGGCGTCGCCCAGGTCCCAGGGTCCCAGGTCCTATCTTGTCTCAGGGGAAGTTTGGGGAGGAGTATGATCCGCTTGTTTGCAGCTAACACGAGGCGACCATCAAACAGTCGGCCTCGTTCATTTTCCTCTTGGGAAGAATGCTCCACCGAAGCCTTCGCTTACATATGCTCAACCTGTTGTGTTGGACGAGGACTCGATCGTGTTTTCGACTTTCGCTTACCGCCCGCCTCGGAACTACCAGACCCCCATGACCAGAGTGATATTGACGGCAGCTGGTTGCTCTATGGAGAAGGCGACAGGGGCTTCTCGAGCGAAGATTGCACCGCAAGCGCGTGCTGTATGGCGTATGTGGGAGCAATCGATGAGCGGGGGGTATGCGTGGATCGCTGGGGGAGTGTGCGTGCTGTGCGAGAAGGAGCATGACTCCACTTACGCATGCCCTCTGTGCAAGCTCAGCAGTCACAGCAAGTGCTCGAATCTCATGCTCCAGTATTCCTTAGAGAACCCGGCCAAGAGGCCACATCCTGCAAAGCCCGAGGGGGCTGGCTGGCCAGAAATATTCCGGAGCATCGGAGTGTTATGCCCGATGTGCGCGCACGTGTATAATTAGAGCAGAGGGATGGGCGACAGCGCAAGGGAGACAGCAAGATTGCAAGAACTACAAAGGCAATGCTATTTCGGCATCCCCACCAACCCCCAGTCGCCACTGCCAGGCTGGCGCCCAGGCAGCTGCGCTTTGCCGCAGAGGAGCGACTGGGAGTAGATCAGGGTGCTGAAATTGATTGCCATTGCGGTTCTGCGAAGACATGTGGGAGGATGCAGGGAGGAGGAGGAGGAGGAGGAGGGCCGCTGTCGCAGCCTTCAGCTGCGCTTGTGCGCGGCTCGCGGTCTGGAAGGCGAGCTTCAAGGCGCCTCCGCCGCGCGCGTGCCGCGCGCGCAAGTGTCTGCTCTGGCACTGCTCTGGTACCTTGCCTACCTTGCCTGTCTTAGCTGTCTGCACGATGCGTCTGACTGCATGCTGTTCAGTAGAAACGCATGCTGAGATGAGGAGGAAAGGAGGGAGGGCAAAGAGAAGGAGTCAGAGGAGGAGTTGCGACGACTCGACGTTGAACTGAACTTGATTCTTAAGGGGGTCTTGGGAGGCCCGAGCATGGGCCCGGGCCCTTTGGGGCCCAAGGCTTCTTCTGGGTGCCACAAAGCAAAGCTAAGAAGTAAGAGGAGGAGTTGCGACGACTCGACGTTGAACTGAAAGTGATTCTTAAGGGGATCTTGGGAGGCCCGAGCATGGGCCCAAGGCCCAAGGCCCATCGGGGGCCCAAGGCTTATTCTGGGTGCCAAGAAGGAAGTTAGGAACGTCCGAAAAACACGTTTGGTTCTGAAGTGTTTTAGCATCGCACCGCGATGCCAACAAACGTTTCCGTCCTTTCAAAATCCAGATGCGTTGACTAAGCCTAGGCGTCGCTTCAGGACAATCGATATCTACTACAGCTATTTAGAGCTCGAGCATATCTGCCCGCACCCCAGGCTGGCAATTTCAAATTTTCAACATGGCTGGTCGCTTCGACCGCCCGAGACAGCCATACCGGCAGATCGTGCGCGACGATGGCGGGTTGACCTCCATCCCTTATGAGGACACCTGTGTTCGATCCTCCCCATCCTCCCCCATCCTCTTTCATCCTCATCCTCTCCTTTGTTCGAGGCAACCCATCATGCATTGGCCCCCCTGCGTCGAAATCCAGTGGCCTCCAGGACGACTTCGACGTTCGCGACAGTATGATCGTCATTCCTGGTGGCATGTTCTATCCTTCACCTGCGATGTGGCTGAGAGATGACTTACCTCCGTATTACTTTCCGATCCACGCTAGTTGGCAGAGAGGCGGAGGTATCTCGCGTCTGGTTGACAGGGTGCACATGTCTCATATGCTTTGGGGAATCCCTAACTCTCGGGTATTTGGCGATGATCGCGGAAGAATCCTACTGTGTACGGTTTGTGGTGCTTGGCACAGAGAGAGGCACGGCGTCTTCTCTTGTTGCTGCTGCTGCTGCTGACTCGTCCTCCATCTCTTCCTTCTTCTTCCCATCTTCCTTCTACTCACTCTCTTCCTTATGCCTCACGTCCTTCTCCTATCTGTCCAACGTACTTTGTCGCAACACCTCTCAGGGGTCGGGCCAGGGGGGCTGTGTATTGATGATGCATATCCTCCTCTTTATCTCTCCACCTCCTTCGGTCTGGCAACCAGTGGAGCGTTGGGCGCTACTTGTTTCGTGAGTGCCCGGGGAGAGTGATCTCTCGCTATTATGCTCGGGCGATGAGGCGGCTGAGCGCAGGCCACCAAGCCTATGCTTATGCGCCCAGTGCTCGCTGGCATGCAGTGAACAACACTTCTTTAATTAGCGCAAACCGAGCCGCGCCATATTAGGAGCGCGTGATCTGACAATGGTGGTTGCTTCGCTTTCGTGTATAGGGGTGCAGGGTCGTCGCTGGAATGAGGGATTTCCATAGCGCGGCGAACCCTGCCGGGGCAGTCGAGGCAGCAGCGTCAGACAGTTTCATAGGACGACTCATGCACGCGACAGTTTGGTCGTGAACCAACACTGTTGCTTTTGCAGTATCGATGCGTGAAACAAGCCAAACAAACACTTTCGAGTTTCGCTTGCCTCTGAGATTGGTATTCGGTGAATATCCATGTTGTGACTCTCTGCGTATGTTCTAGATGGCCCAACATGTTGGAGTGACTCCTACACAGAGCTCTTGGATGTCCTCTGCCGTTGAAGGAAAATTCTACACGGGCCTATGGGTCACATCGGCCGTTGAAGGAAAATCCTACACGGGCCCTGGGACCACCTCTGCCGTTGAAGGAAAATTCTACACGGGCCCAGGGGTCGCATTAGCCGTTGAAGGAAAATCATACACGGGCCCTGTGGCCACCTCTGCCGTTGAAGGAAAATCCTACACGGGCCCTAGGGCTACCTCTGCCGTTGAAGGAAAATCCTACACGGGCCCTGGGGCTACCTCTGCCGTTGAAGGAAAATTCTACACGGGCCCAGGGGGTACCTCTGCCGTTGAAGGGAAATTCTACACGGGCCCTGGACAGCACCTCTGCCGTTGCAGGAATATCCTACACGGGCCTTGGGACTACCTCTGCCGTTGAAGGAAAATCCTACACGGTCCTAGGGCTACCTCTGCCGTTGAAAGAAAATCCTACACGGGCCCTGGGGGGCCACCTCTGCCGTTGCAGGAAAATTCTACACGGGTCCTGGAGCCACCTCTACCGTTGAAGGAATATTCTACACGTGCCATGGGACGACCCCTGTCGTTGAAAGAAAATTATACACGGGCCTATGGGTCACATCAGCCGTTGCAAGAAAATCCTACACGGGCCCTGGTGCCACCTCTGACGTTGAAGGAAAATTCCACACGGGTCCTGGGACTACCTCCGCCGTTGAAGGAAAATCCTACACGGGCTCTGGAGCTATATCTGCCGTTGAAGGAAAATCCTACACGGGCCCTGGGGGCCACCTCTGCCGTTGAAAGAAAATCCTACACGGGCCCTGGGGGGCCACCTCTACCGTTGAAGGACAATCCTACACGGGCCATGGGCCTACCCCTGCCGTTGAAGGAAAATCCTACACGGGCCCTAGGACTTCCTCTGCCGTTGAAGGAAAATCCTACACGGGCCCTAGGGCCACCTCTGCCGTTGAAGGAAAATTCTACACGGGCCCTGGGGGCCCCTCAGCCGTTGAAGGAACATCCTACACCAGGTTTAGGGACGACCTCGTCGTTGTAGGAAATCCCATATCAACAATTGATGTTCAGTGGGCTTAGTCAGCTGTGTGTGCTTTATTTTGCTATCTAAGATCACGCTGCGCACGTCATTACGCAAGTGTATAAGGTGTACAGCAAATCAACCATATGCGTGCACATGGTCTCGCATGATATATCGCACGCCACTTGCAACTCACATGCAAACACTATTCAACCACTCGCAACGACACGAACATCACTCGACCAACCCTTGCATATGGGTCAGTAAATACATACCATCGTCAATGCACAAGCATCGAAACACACATCTGCTAGATCGTAATCACCGTAGCCCATTTGGGCTCGACTTCGTAGCAGGTGCTGCTGCCACGAATGCACCATCGCATTCAACCTACATATGCAATCTATACCACGGTGTTGGTTGGCGTTGCTCGCCCTTGTTTCGACGCATCGATGTTGCGCTATGCGTTCGACGCTTCGCTCGGTGCCTTCCAACCCTCCGCTGCCGCGGATAACTGACGTGGGGGATCTGTTCAATTGGGTCGAGCATAGCATCGAGTTCGCGGCTTGGGTAACACAGACGCCCTTTGATGCGCTGAGGCAACGCATTGCGGGGCAGATCCCGAGCTTTGTTGTTTCAACGTCGTTCTCGGGCATTGGGGCGCCAGAACAAGCAGTCCATTCTATTGCGAGGTATTTGGGCGTTACTTCGACTCGTCCAATTTGGGCCATTGAATACGATCAGGAATGCCGACGAGAACTTACGTTACTGAAGGAAAGGCCGGACTGCTTATTTTGGGACATCAATGATTTCTGGAACCCCGATCTGAACGTTCGAGCCTTCTGGTCAGTCGATGACTACATATCTACCATCATCGCTGGTGGGTCTATTTGCTTATCTGGTTCAGCCTTTTGTAGCAGACACCAAGCGCATTGCACGGCAACGCGAGCATTCTGCACTATCGGAGGCACGCCGTGCCCTGACTGGTCAGCTACTGGATCCCATGGTGGGACAGATGGGCCAGACTTGATGGCCACGATGTGTTGGGCTGCGATGAGGTGGGAACTTGAAGAGGATGTGTGGATCAACGAGAACGTGGTGTCGTTCCCACCTGACGCGTTGTTGGCGTGTTTGGCTGCAAAATACATTATGTTCACAGTCGTCTGTAAGCTTTTTGATCAAGGATGGCCACAACGACGAAACAGAAGAATCACCATCGGTATTCATAAGAGGCGCGCAGTGTCAGGAGTTAGCTGGAATTCCTTCAGTTCGCTATTTCGCCGGGAGTTGACGACGTCGTGGAGAGTCATTATGCACGAAACAAATTTTGACGAAGAACTTGCGTGGGCTCGCAGTCGGCCAGGATCTTTATACATGAAGACAGTTCATCAAGCCATTGCAGAGCAACAGCACAAACCGTTCGTGCAGGAGATCAGCAACGACGAGAACTGGGTGAATGAGCTCATCGCAATCAAGAACAAGTCAGAGTTCACTGGCTCAATGACGTTATGGGAGTTGTATAATGTCAGTCGCTATGCCAGGCTTGCTGGTGACAGTGACGTATGCGTGGATATCGGGCAGGACCCTGAGAATCGAACGACAATGGGTACTGAACGCGTTATACCTGCTCTGATTCGTAATTGCCACATGATGTTCAGCCTGCGCTCAGCTCGGTGGTTGACATGTTCAGAATTGCTGCTCCTGCAAGGGTTCCCGGTCAAGGATTGTGCTAAATTGCATGGTGAGACGACTTCGTTCGATAGGCCCCGGCGCGTCTTCTTCAGAGACCGCACCTCAATGGTACACCAGGCTGGTAATACCATGAACACCCACCAGATCGGACTGGCCTTGCTGTGGGCATTAACTTGCACGAGAGAGAGGACGACAGACGATGCTGACTTCGCGGGCGGCTTCGCCGCTGGAGGATGCGCACGTTCTTCTCGCAGTGATCCTCCGTCCCCTGACGTTCCGCGCGCTACGCCGAAGGCTCAGAGCCCGGCAGCGCACTCGGCTAGTGCAGTGCAAGCAAATGTGCAGCATCCAATCGAGGACGATGCTAAGAGCTCTGGCGCCGACGCGACCTTGTCGGCCAAGGCGCCTGCACCTGTGTCAGGGACTTTGCTTACTAGGGCATCGCATAGGTTTGCCAACTCAGCTCTTGCCCCGCCGCCCGCGTTGCCGAGCCCAGCGCCAGCTCTGCAGCAGCAGCCAACAGAGGGCACGCTGCGCCGAGCTGATAGCACAAGCAGCCTCGTCCGCAGTAGGTCGCCGACAGGAGCGCGATCGTTCTTTCAGAGAGCCAGCGCGCCGCCCACGAAGCCAAGGCCAACCCCTGCTGCCCCGCGTGCAAAGCGCATGCTCGTTGCCAAGGCTAAGAGCGCCGCCGCCAGGGTGCGCCCATTCTTCGCAGACAGGGGATAAGCAGAGCATGCGACAGTTGCCGATGCCCTTACATAACATAGATTGGCATTCCCACTAGAATGCTACCCATCTCGCCTTCAGCGAGAGCAAGGCAAACATCGTCATCACCACCATAATCGTTCATCATCGTTCATCCTCCTCATCATCATCATCATCACCACCATCAGCATCATCATCATCATCATCACGTGCTCAATCCATCCTGCCCTTCCTCCAACATCCTCTGTCCTCCAGACTTTGCTGCTTGCCCCTGCGGCCCCAGTCCCTGACCGCCTCGTTCAGCGCGTGGTAGAATACGTCCAGGCCCAGAGCGGCCCAGGCTAGATCCTGCGGGGTTACCAGACTCTATCAGCCCCCCTCTTGCCTTGACAGACTAAGAGCAGGGGGGGAAACCAGCAATGGAAGTTTGGATAAGGGGGAGGGGGCAAGCGACTCAGGGAACCTTACAAGGAGGAAGGAGTTGGACGGAGGTCGAACAGTCGAACAGAAGGGGGGGGCCAGTCGATCCACCACCAGCCTTCCCCATCCGAATATCATTTGATGTTTTTTTGCGTCGTAGCCATTTGTGCTCAAGCCATTGCGGCTCACTTTCTTCCAGCGTGCTGCCTCTCCTCGCGCATCGAGACATCGAGATCTCCAGCGATGTCGCTGCCATCGGCTTACGCGGTCGCCTCATCGGCGAACGAGAAGAAGTGGTTGGAGAGTACGCTTGCAGAGATGTATCCAGGATTGGAAGGCAACGAGCTCCAGACGCGTGTCTTTCAGGACTACTTGATGGATCCAGCCAATCCCAACGTCAGGCTTCCACTATTCAACAAGAAGGGCCTCCCTGTCTTCCACCGGCACACCATTAACAATCGCAACTACAAGGCGCATCGCGAGAACCTGGTGAAGGGCATCTTGCAATCCGGTCTCCTGGAGGGCGTGCGCGGAGAAGCGTGGGCACTGCCCACTGCTGATGATGTCACTAGCTTGAAAGACCTTGCCGCCAACGCAGGCGCCGACATGGGTTGCCAGATGCAGTTGCTCTCGCACGCTACTTTGGTCGAGGCCATTTACGAAGCTCACAAGAGGAGTCCAGACAACAAGTTTGTGAAGCAGACTCTGGCTATCGGCGTGAGTTGCAAGGTGTTTTTTGGGCGCACGCCGCAATTCATTTGCCAGTACCTCAAAGACCTGCACAACCAGTTCCACAGGGGGGCCCAGAAGAGTTTCATCGAGAAGTATGAGAGCGCACATTCGCACGAGAAGGAGTGGGCAGCGCACTGCAGAGCCAAGGGCATCTGCGCGAGGGCGTTGCCAACGAAGGGGCCAGATACGTACATGAAGCAGTACTGGAAGTGGCTTCAAGAGAATCATCCAGGCGACTTCCGTACCTGGACGAGTTTCTTCTCGTGCAAGAAGGTATGGAGGATCCTGAGGGAGCGCCACATCGACGTCGAGTACAAGGAGCGGGCCGAGGATGAATGCGACTTCGCTGACCCATCCATCAGCGTCGAGGACGTGATGGCCGCCAACGCTGTCATCCTGGACGCTTTCCTCTCCTTCACAGATACGGTCCCCAGGGCCCATTTGAACCTGCTGCTCCTGGAGGGCCTGAGGATGGCGTATCCCGGGGTGACCGAGGAGCCCTCCTCCTCCTTCTCCTCTTCTTCCTCCTCATCCTCCTTCTCCCTACTCCTCATCCTCTCCTTCATCCTCCTCCTCCTCATCCTCCTCCCCCTACTCCCCCCTCTCCTGTTTCTCCTTCTCTCCTTCTCCTCCCCATCCGAAATCGCTGAACATTATCCCAGTGCGACCCAACCTAGGAGTTGGAGCCCCTAGGAAAGCAGCATTAGTAGTAACGGTAAATCTAAGCTAAAGCTAAGCTAAAGCTAACCTAATACTAAGCTAACTAACGCTAAGCTAAAGCTAAACTAATGCTGAGCTAAAGCTAAGCTAAAGCTAAGCTAGCGCTAAGCTAAACCTAAGCTAACGCTAAGTTAAAGCCAAGCTAAAGCTAAGCTGAAGCTGAGGTAAAGCTAAGCTAAATATAAGCTAAAGCTAAGCTGAAGCTAAGCTGAAGCTAGCGCTAAGCTATAACTGCTAAAACTAAGCTGAATCTAAGTTAAACCGAAGCTACATCTAAGCTAAAGCTAAACTAAAGCTAAGCCAAAGCTAAGCTAAAGTTAAGCTAATTCAAAGCTAAAGCTAAGCTAACGCTAAACTACAGCTAAGCTCAAGCTAAGCTAAAGCTAAGCTACAGCTAAGCTCAAGCTAAGCTTAAGCTAAACTAACGCTAAGCTAAGCTAATCAAACCTAAGCTAAGTTAAGCTAAGCTACAGCTAAGCGAAGCTAAGATGAAGCTAAGCTGAGCTAAGCTGAACTAAGATGAGATAAGCAACGCTAAGCTAAGGGGACGCAGCTGGGGGGGCCGCGGGGCGGATCCTGGGGGAACCGCCCGGGGCGTGGAGCACTGCCCGGCCTTTTAAGCTTATAAAGTAAGAACTCTTTTAGGCAGAGCCTAGGTAGGGAATATGATCAGGCGAATTGTCAAAATTCGCCTGATCATCATTTTGCGTGTTTTCTCATGGTTCTCTTTTTCCTAAGGGTCCCAAGGTCCTGCGCGCTGCTTTTTTCAGACAAAACTGCCCCAGGGGCCGCTGTTCTCCTTTTAGGGGGGCGACGACGTCATGTGGGTCTTCAAGACAAAGCAGTCCGCGCTGGACGCCGTGAAGATAATCAAGTGCCCGATGGCTGGCTGCGCCCTCTACGTGAAGGCCGCCAGGGCGGCCGCGCCGGGCAAGGGCAAGGGCAAGAAGGGCAAGGGCAAGGGCAAGAAGGGGAAAGGCAAATCTGCGAAGTCCAAGGCGGCAGAGTCGGCGTCGGCCGCGAAGAAGGGCAAGAAGGCATCGAAGAAGAAAGGAGCTGCTGCGTCCGAGAAGCTAGTCGGCAAGATGACTGAGGAGGCCATCGCGGTGTCTGCCGAGATCATTGCTGGAGACGAGGATGAGTACGCTGATGTCGCTGACCGGCCCGACGACGACGCCACAGCCGCGTCCATCTCGGACATTGAGATGATCGGCCTCGAGGGCGATGATGATGATGATGACGCAGACCCTCTCATGGAGGACGAGGAGGTGCCTGAGGGCGCGAAGGAGAAGCAGAAACGGTTCTTGGACGACGTGTACTCTATGGTGGCCTCCACGCTGAGCATCGTGCCAGAGGACAAGCGTGACCTCAGGGCGATCAAGGATTCGTGAGTCGTCCGTCGGTCGTCATCGCGTGGCCTCTTCACCTCTCCTCCTCCTCCTCTCCTCTACCTTCCTCCTCTCCTCGTCCTCCTTCTCCTCCGCTCCTCGCCCTTCTCCTCCTGCTGAGCTGGGCGACGACGACGAGAAGGTAGAGCAGGAGTCCTGCTCTTCCTTCTCGTCGTCGTCGTCCCTCGTCCTCATCCTCGCCGCTCCTCCTCGCCCCCGTCCTCCTCTCCTCTCCTATTCTTGTTTTTTTCATGCCGTAGGATGCGTACAAGAAGGCCCTGCACTTCTCCTTCACCAAGTCGCCCATCCTGACCACGGGCGACGTCGGGAAGACGATCTGGTCAGAGGTCCGCGCTGCCATCAAGGACTCGCTCGCTCGCGCGCACATCGACTGCATCCCGGCGTCCATGCGAGGCGCTTTGGGCACGACGGCAGCAGCTGGCTCCACGTTGGTTCAGGACGACAGCGACAGCAACGTTCGCAAGGAGGTGTTGGATCAGATCAGGGGCGACGCCACGAAGGCGCTGATTGACCAGGGCGCGGTGATCCGCAAATGGTTGGACGAGAACAAATACATGCTGCCTGTGACCCTGCATCCCGAGTACGTGGCCATCACTGCTCGCGCCTTCCCGCTCGCGATGGCGAAGCGCTTCCCCCAGTCCACCAAGGTGCCGCGGGACCTGTCGAACGCCGACCTCATTGGCGTCCTGCACGCGAGCCTCACCAAGGACGTCGCCAAGGAGAATCCCTGCAGGTTTTCATGCTGAAACATCGTCGTCACATGCCCCATCCATGCCTTTCTTTCCTCCTGCTCGTGCCTCCCCCTCCTCCTCGGCCGAGAGAGCAGAGCCGAGCAGTCCTGGAGCCTCGCGCCATCAGCGGCGCGACGGCATGGGCTGCTGGGCCTGCCGGGTTGGAGGTAGGAGAGAACGCAGAAGGGCATGGGATATTTTGGACGAGGGGGAGCAAAAAGAAGGTGGCGAGGAAAGGGGGGAGCGAAATAAGTGGAGGGGGAGGTGGGACGTGAGGAATCAGCAGCAGCAGCAGCAACAGCAGCAGCAGGAACGCATCAGGAACTCAGGAGGACGCAGGAATCTTGAGGAAGAGAGCAGTAGCAGCAGCAGAGATCCTGATGTTTTTTTCTGCTTTCTCACAGGTTGGGCACCGACGAGCACGCCAGCCTCGCGCGCTCGCTGGTCGTCGCCATCGGTAGTGACAGCGACGTTCCAGATGTGATCAAGTTCGCGTTCAACGCGATTGAGGAGGCGCAGTTCTTTTGCACGGCACGGGCTGACTACACCATGCAAGCGCTGAAGGTGCTTGCGTCGTCTCCGAACATCATCGTTTCGTCGGAGCGCCGAGCAGAGATCAACCGGAAGATGGACATCCTTGCAGAGTACAGCGACGTGCTCGTGGAATGCGACATCGGCAAGAGCATGCTGACATCGCAGGGCGCCGACAGTGACTCGTGGCCGTTGTTCTGGACAGGCCTTTTGGATTTGCCCTTGGAGAAGTCGAAGGTGAAAGAGGCCCTCGACTCGATCGCGAAGTCTTTGTCGGAGAAGGCTGATGCAGATACTACCAAGAGGGTGAACGACGAGATCGAACGCCGTTCGGCGGACAAACACGGAGCGTTAGTGGCACCGTCGTCAGTGGAGCACATGTTCAGCGCCGACGCGGAGGTGGCCAAGCAGAACGTTGCAAACATGATTTCAGTGGTTGGTGCGCACGAGAAGACTGGTCAGCTCTGGGCCGAGCTCTTGAAGCCAGAGTCGGGAGCACTGCACGATGACGATGTTCCCAAAGTGCCAGCAAGCCTCAAGTGCTCGGTCATGGAAGCGCTCTTGGCTGCGACGCACAACGCCATCGCCCAGCACAGCTGCGTGAGGTTGTTCGCCACGTGTGACCACGGCTACGACTTGATTTTCATCGACGAGACTGGCAAGATCCCAGGCGTCTGGGCGAAGTCAGGTGGCCCGCTTCGCTTGAACTTCTGTGGGGCCATCTCTATGTTGCCGATTGTTGGAGCGTGGAAGTTGTTCGAGTGGGACAAGACGATGGTCTACCTCATCCCGCCTTCGACAAAGCTTGCGACCGCCGTCACCAAGTACTTTTCACCAGCTTGGCTCGTCCGCACCGTCGGCATCAACAGCGACACTGGTGAAGCGAGTGAGGTCGCCACTACCAAGTTCGATAACAAGAAGATCGAGTTCGTCTTCAAGTATGCCGACAGCTACATGGGCAACGAGACCGTCACCAATATCGAGTTCAACCTGCCGGGCTTGGTCTTGACAGAGGAGGCCAAGGCCAAGACAGAGCCGTTCGAGGTCACGAGGCCCTGGAACGACATCGGCGAGGTGTGGGCGTTGCCACCCGGCAGCAAGCACTACAGCTCCAGGCTGGCCGAGGTCACGAAGGCGCTCAAGCCAGCCTCCGACAGCAAGGGCGTGCCTGCAGAGTGGAGGGAGATCGCGCGCCATATTTTGTGAGCGCTGTTCGTGCTGCGCCTGTTTGTATAGAAGCTACTGGGAAACATGTGGATTTGTCCAGTGCTTGTGCGGACGCAGCCGCAGACGCTACTGCGCAAGCCCGGCTGGGTTGCGCCAGCTGTTTTCGAAGTCGGTTTGAGCCTTCCTCAGAGGGCCTTCCTCCCTGTCATCCCTAGCACTCCGAAGATTCCATTCCCTTATCCTCCTCTTCTCCCTCTTCGTCTTCATCCTCTTCTACCTCGTCATCCTTCTCGCGACACCCCGACTACATGTCATCATTCTGTCATCATGTCCTCTCCCCTTCTCATCGTTCTTTTGCTCGCCAATTTTTGCTCGTGGTCTTCTAAGCGTCGCCATCTGACTGCGCGCGCGCGAGTGCAGACTCGCACCCAGCTGCGCAACAAACTACGGTTTGAATGAATTTAGTTGCCGTTCGGCCTGCGCGGAGCCTCAAGTACCTTCCAGAGGCTCATGGAGACTGTGCCTGTGCTGGTGTGTTTACACTAGGGCCTCCTCCTCCTCCTCGGCTCCTCTCTAGTTTCCAGCCTGCGCGAGGCCTCTTTGCACTGGACTGGGGCGTCGCTGGGGCGACGCCGCCCACGCAGAGGGGCTGGGTGGGCTTCTCGCCTGCGCGCCCTCAACTGCCACCCCCTTCGCTGACCTCCCCCCCCCTCCTTACTACAAGCCTTACTACCTTCATCGTCCTCCCTCTCCCTCAACCCGCAGGCCGCCTGTCCGCCGCGTCGCCGCGCCGCCCGCCGATTGCGGCGGCGCCCGGCTGGAATGCCCCGAGCCGAGGGGCGACCGAGATGAATCATCATCTCATCATCATCGCCATCGGTCGTCGCATCGTCACGTCATCAAGGAGGGGGGGGGAGGAGGAGGAGGAGGAGGAGGAGCAGGATGAGGAGGAGGAGGAGGTGCCATCATATATGTAGGCGACCGCGTCACCTGATCGTCGCTATCGCCACCGCCGTCGCCATGATCATTGTAATCGTTGCCGCGCCCTCGCTGCTGTCGCTGCCGTCGCCGGGGGGAGAGGAGCAGGAGCAGAGGGGGGGCTTGGCTGCCTCGGCCCCCCTCTCCTGGAGTCCTGGGGCACGTGGCCCAAGATAGGGCCCATTGGCCTGGGGTCCTGGAGTTCGGAGTCCTGGAGTCCGCGGGTCCTGGAGTCCTGGAGCGTTGTCCCGCCGTTCGGGCTGACCCCCAGGTCTGGCTTCCGTTCCCCCCCTCTCGAGGAGGAGGAGGAGGAGGAGGAGGAGGAGGAGGAGGAGGAGGAGCAAGAGGAGGAGGAGCAAGAGGAGGAGGGGAGGAGGAGAAAGATGTGGAGAAGGATACGGAGAAGGAGAAAGAGGAGGATGCTGATTGGAATGATGAGGGTTAGGAGGGGAAGGGATAGTAAGTAAGAGGACCGAAGAAGCGAAGGAATAGAGGAACGAAGGAATAGTGAGAGGAGTGAGCGACAGACTAGAACAATCGCAGAGTTGAAAATTCGTTCGATCGTTCGGCAGGGTGGCGGCCGTGACGCTTCGGTTCGAATGCGGGAGAGGAGCGAGGATTTTGGGATAGCAGCCTCAAGAATACATGGCGAAGTCCAAAGCATGGGCACCGTTGGACCGTTGTGCGCTTCAGAGAGGCACGCGCGCTTGCTGTAGTGATATGCGCAGCAGCCGTTTGCAACCTCCTCCTTTGGATTGGGGGCGGATGGTCTGGTGAAGGAAAGGTGCATATTATTAGATGTATATGGTCATAGGTATGAGCATGCATAGAAAACACTAGAGACTTACACCCTCAGAAGAGTCAGAATAGGCACCTTTTCCTACTTCAGACCGCCCGCCGCCAATCCAAAGGAGGACGTTGAAAAACCAAGTTGCGCACATCACTACCCCCCGCTCCACGAATCCCATTGGGGGGTCGAAATCCCCGCTCTGCAGTGGGATTCGCGGAGCGGGGCACCCCCCAGGTGCTTGTTATCTTCGCGCTGGCGCCGGCAGTGTGCACCTGAGGGAGCGCGGGTTGAAATGAGTGAGGGATCAGGAAGGATGTGGAGGGGCGTTCCGCTCTGAAGCGTCCTCACAATCTGGCAAAACCGCAACCCATCCCCGGGGGCACCGCGCGTGCTGGACCAGGCACATGCGTCGCCCTAAGTCGGCGCGCACATATGAGAGGCCCATGTTTGTGTGTCTGTCCCCCAGGAAGGCCCGACATGGCGAGCAGAAGACCCGAATAATTCCTCCGGTGTGTCTGTCCCCCAGGAAGGCCCGACATGGCGAGCAGAAGGCCCGAATAATTCGTCCGAGGGGCTCCCCAGATGGGGCTCCCCAGAACGGCGCAGGGAGCCTTCCTCAGGGCCCTGGTGCGCACGACTTTGGCCGAAGGCCATCAGATATGCAAGTACAACAGTTCATGCAGGAATCTCTTGTGCACGTGCTGGTGCCACTGCTGCGAGCAGGCAGTGGAACGAGCGAGGAGGGGGTATCAACCTTGACCGCCCGCCCCCGCCCCCTTCCCTTGACCGCGCTCCGCGGCCGGGCGCAAGCGCGGCCGGTCGGAGCAGCCGGCCGGGGCAACCGGCCGGGGCAGCCGGCCGCCCTCCCCTCCTGCTCGTCCTCCTCCTCCTCCTGCTCGTCCTCGTGCTCCTCCTGCTCGTCCTCTTTCTCCTGCTCCTCCTCCTCCTCCTCTTTCTCCTGCTCCTCCTCCTCCTCCTCCTCCTGTTCCTCCTGCTCGTCCTCGTTCTCGTCCTCCTCGTCTTGCTCGTCCTCCTCCTCCTGGTGCTCTCTCCTCCTCCTCCTCCTCCTCCTCCTCCTCCTCCTCCCCCTCCTCCTCCTGGTGGTCCTCGTTCTCCTCCTCCTGGTGCTCTCCCCCCCCTCCTCCTCCTCGTCCTCCTCCTCCTCCTCCTCGTCCTCCTCCTCCTCTTCCTCCTCCTCCTCCTCCTCCTCCTCCTCCTCCTGGTAGTCCTCCCCCTCCCCTCCTCCTCCTCCTCCTCCTCTTCCTGGTCGCCCTCGTTCTCGTCCTCCTCGTCTTGCTCGTCCTCCTCCTCGTGGTGTTCTCTCCTCCTCCTCCTCCTCCTCCTCCTCCTCCTGGTGGTCCTCGTTCTCCTCCTCCTGGTGCTCTCCCCCCCCCTCCTCCTCCTCGTCCTCCTCCTCCTCCTCCTCCTCCTCGTCCTCCTCCTCCTCTTCCTCCTCCTCCTCCTCCTCCCTCCTCCTCCTGTTGGTCCCTAGCGTCTCCTCCTCCTGTGCTCTCCCCCCCCCCTCTCCTCCTCCTCCTCGTTCCTCCTCCTCCTCTCCTCCTCCTCCTCCTCCTACTCTTCCTCCTCCTCCTCCTCCTCCTCCTCCTCCTCCTCGTGGTATTTCCTCCCCTCGCCTCCTCCTCCTCCTCCTCCTCCTCCTCTTGCCTTGGTCGTTCCCTCCTCCTCCTGGTCGTCCTCCATCCTCTGCTCGTCCTCCTCTCCTCCTGCTCGTCCTTCTTCTCCTGCTCCTCCTGCTCCTCGTCCTGCTCCTGCTCGTCCTCGTCCTCCTGGTCTTGCTCGTCCTCCTCCTCGTCGTGCTCTTGCCCCTGCTGAAAATGTGGCCCAGGAGTGGGAGTTCTGGGAAGTCTAAGAGCACGAAGGTGCCTACAGTTGGCTACGGGCATTCAAAATGTGGCCCGGGAATGGAATTCTGGGAACTCGAAGAGCACGAAGTGGCCTAGAGTTGGCTCCGGGCATTCAAAATGTGGCCCGGGAATGGAGTTCTGGGAACTCGAAGAGCACGAAGTGGCCTACAGTTGGCTCCGGGCATTCAAAATGTGGCCCGGGAATAGAGTTCTGGGGACTTGAAGACCACGAAGTGGCCTACAGTTGGCTCCGGGCATTCAAAATGTGGCCCGGGAATGGAGTTCCGGGAAGTCGAAGAGCACGAAGTGGCCAAAAGTCAAAAAAAAATAAAAAAAAATACGTTGGCTCCGGGCATTCAGAATGTGGCCCGGGAATGGAGTTCTGGAGGTCGAAGAGCACGAAGTGTGCGACTGTTGGCTTAAAACGACTTCTGCGGCACCCTGTCCGGCACCCGCCCAGACCCCCCTGTGGAGTCATCTGCTGCTCTCTTTTGACACCACTAGAAACCTATCAGAACAAGCTGTTAGGTAAAAATGTACGATCGGAGGTGACGGCAGGGTGGGGCATTGCACGCAGCCCTCCAGGAGCCTCTCCGAAGACGTGGACCATCGGAGCCCCTGGATGCACGTGTCGCTCCCCCCCTTGGCCGGTTCATTCACCGTCGCCTCCGACACGAGGAACGGGCGCCCGAGCGATGGCGACCCAGCTCCGCCCCCCGCCCGCGCCGGGGCTCGAGGCGCGGCCGCCCGCCGCCGTGGTAGAGCGCTCACATGTCGGGGGGGTAGAGGGGGGACGGCTTCTCAGAAGCACCCTACTTCTCAGGAGGCCTCAGCTATACATACATACATATATACATACATACATACAGACATACATACATACATATATGTATGTATGTATGTATATATGTCTGTCTGTCTGTCTGTCTGTCTGTCTGTCTGTCTGTATGTATGTACATGTGTATATATATATATGTATAGAAATATCGATGTGGGATCGGCGCCTCCCATCTGAGAAGCCTTCTCCCCTCCCCCTCCCCTTGACCCATTCTGCGCGCCACCAACTGCCGCGGGCCCCCCCTCCCCCCCCCCGGGATCGCTGCGGCGGAAGGCGCGGCGGCCATCGCTGCTGGTGGGGAGGCGGTGGGAGGACCCAACAGTCGAGTAGGAGATCGACTGCAACATTGATTTATCCCCGAGTTTTTTGTCAACTCTGCATGCAAATATTTATACTGTTTGTAGATCTACGAAAGGTCTACGCATCTTCCGTTCATTCGAATGGACATCAAGGTGAGTTACATCAATTCTGTAGTCGATCTCCTCCATCAGGTCAGAGGAGGACAGGGTATCACCACCGCTGCCCTCCCCTCATTTTCGCCCTTTTTGGCCTCCTGAGAGGCCCTTGTCGCCACGACTGGGCTCGCCTCGGAGTTCTGGTCGGATCGCACCCTGGGAGAGGTCCGGGGAGTGTAGCGGTGTCGGCATCTGTTGGTTTCCCCAGGGAGGACCCATCAGGGGGAACCTTACCTGGGGGGGGGGGGACGCATCGGCCCCCCTTTGGCCCACTCATCGCCCACAGATGCCCCATAGCACACCCTGCCCGATAGCTTGCGGCTTCTCTATCAGGGGCCTATCGCCGCTGGGTCCGGACGTGTCGCCGATTCCAAGTCGAGGCTCCCCCTTGAGCCAGTCCCCTGACATCCTCCGATCGATTGTCGATCGATCCTCGATTGATCCTCGATAGATCCTCGATCCTCGATGGATCCTCGATCGATCCTCGATCCTCGATCATCGAAGACCTGGGTCTGCCCCCATCGTTTCCCTTCAGGGACGCAGCGGGAGGACCCAGGTTTCCTTGCGTCGTGGCAATAATCTCACAACGGGAGGCGATATCGGGCCCGATTTTTCGACCCAGGGCCCTGTGGGGGTCAGAGAACAGCCGGTCACAGGGAAGGGGCTCAACTCTCTGGGGAGCCGCGCTGAGACAAAAGCGCGATGTCGGATGTCAGCGTAACTGGAGGAGGAGGAGGAGGAGGAGGAGGAGGAGGAAGAGGAGGAGGAGGAGGAGGAGGAGGAGGATGAAGGGATGAAGGGGGGCGGAAAATGGGAGGAAGCAGGGAGGAAGGGGGGGGCGGAACAAGGGAGGAAGGTGAGAGTAAGAAGGGAGGAAGAAGGGAGGAATAAGGGAGGATAAGGAGGAGGAACCAAACATAATATTTCATGGTCATAAGGAGAATACTGATACGAATCGTACAATCATTAATCGTAATAGTGCTTGTATTATGAATCGGAGTACACTTAACAAGGAGACGAATGCGAATACGGACAATAAACATACAAATCATATGAATAACCCGAATACTAATAGCAATCAGACGAGTGGGACTAAAACGGGTATGACTGATACGAGTAAAGATATTAATCACATGATTTAGCATGCTTATGTTACAACGAACACGATTACTACGGGTAAGGCGAAGGGTCGCGATACTAGTCTTAAGATGACTAAGGAGACATTATTGATAATTCATGTTAACCAGCGTGGACGCCAAACAGTAGGTTCTGGCAATCTGTGCGATGCAATATATGTAGTGCAATTCGCTTGCCGAACTCGAGGATTTGTGAACTCCACTGCTCGCGCATTCATCCCACCCGCCCAACCGCAACTTGGTTTGCAAATCCCATGCGGGAGCGATTGCGATGAATGCTGGGTGTTGGCTGGTGCATTTCTGCGGCCGCGTTAGCCCGCGCATGCTCGTGCGCGCAGCGGCCAGCTAGTTTGACGCGACCGACGCGAGCGCGGTGGCGCTGACCGCTCGGCACATCCCAGCGGGCACTTCAGTGCGAGTCGGCGACTTGGGCGGGCGCGGTACCGTGGCAACGTCGACAACGGTAGACACGATTATGATAGTAGCGATGCTGGTGACGATGCTGACAGCGACGACGAGGCGGCCAGTGACGGCGCCGATGCTGATCACGCCGACGACGATGATGGTGTCTTCGCGTCGGTGATGAAGGTTTTGGGAGGATTTCTCGTGCCCGCGCGGCAGATGCGCGAGAGTGGCTCGCATGTCGTTATTTGACACGGATCGTGCCACCCCAGCATGCGCACAAGGGCGTTCGGGCGATTTCGACATGCGCGCGCGCGAAGCCCGTTTGGTAGCACTTCATGAAAGTTGTCTGCACTCTGCCACTTCTTTTGTTCTTTTCATTCCGTCGGACCACCGGAAGCGCCCCAAAAAGCAAACCAAACGCAAACGACGCCAAACAGCAGGCAATGTTTTGGGATCGTCCCGACTACAGCCGGATCTTCGCGATTGTTTTGTGTTTTCGAAAGTTTCGGCGGTTCGGTTCCGAACAAAGTAATTCTGATTGGGCGGAGGAGGCGGCGGAGGAGGAAGAGAAGGAGGAGGAGGAAGAGGAGGAGGAGCAGGAAAAGGGGGAAGGGGAGGAGGAGGACGAGGACGAGGAGGAACAGGAAAAGGAGGAGGAGGAGGAAGAGGAGGAGGGGGAGGGGAGGAGGAGGAGGGAGAGGGCGGAGGAGATGATGAGAGGAGGAGGAGGAGGAGGAGGAGGAGGAGGAGAGGAGAGGGAGTGAGGGATGGGAGTAGGAGGAGGAGGAGGACGAGGAGAGAGGAGGAGGAGGAGAGGAGAGGAGGAGAGGAGGAGGAGGAGGAGGAGGAGAGGAGGAGGAGGAGGAAGGCGATGACGACGACGACGGCAGCGGCAGCGGCGGCGACGAGGACACCGCTCGCTCGAGCAGGCAGGCGCCGAGGAACCCAGACAGGAACCCCAGCAATATCCCAAGAGGAAACCCAGCAAAGGACCCAAGAGGGAACCCAGCACGGGAACTCTACAGGGGAACCCAGCAAGGGAACCCAGCAAGGGAATCCAGCGAGGGGGCCCAGGAGGGGGCCCAGCGAGGGGCCCAGGGGGGAACCCAGCAAGGGAACTCAGCAAGGGAACCCAGCAAGGAAATTCAGCAAGGGAGCCCGGCAAGGGAACCCAGCAAGAGGACCCAGGAGGAAACCCAATATATGCACTCCTATTCTATTGGCCTCCTTCACGCCAATCGTGCCGCGACCGTAAGTGGAGCAGCTCCGCGCGCCAAACAGAGGTAACCCAAAACATGGGTTACCACATGCCCTCTTGAGGGCATCCGACAGATGGATGCCCTTTCTTTGCAACGGCGATGCCATGACGAGGGCATCGCAGATTGCGCTGCCCTCTTTGGCTGCCCGTGGAAAACCCAGTCCAGCTCGGACGTTCAGGCGATCACGGCGCCGATCGGATACGAGGAGACAGCGGGTAACCCCAAATGTGGTTGCCACTTCTGCGCACGAAAGCAGCGCCATTCGTCTGCGCGTGCTGTATTGCATGTTCCGTAGTTCTCGATCAGCTGGTTCCTCGCGCGCCCCTCTCGTGCCTTCGTTATTCTCTCTCGCGGCTGCCATGGCTAGGGAGAGCGCGATCCTGGCCGAGACCCTCCGCGAGACTCTTGGCGGCGCCGTTGGTGAAGAGAGCATCGACTTCGGCGAAGCCGTCGCGCGCGCCGACGGCGTGATGCCCCGCGTCCACGCCGGCCTCCCGCGCGGACGCGTTTGGCAGGAGGGGCTGTGGAAGATCGCAGGCCTTCCCGCTGCGCCCATGAACGTGCGCGCGGGCGTCGAGGTCTACTATTTCGGGGACTAGTTGATGGGCCAGGACTACGCGGAGATCCCGGGCCCTGGCGGGAAAACAGTCGGTGTCCCCGCCGAGTGGAGAGACGCGCGTGGGCAGCAGTGCCGCTTGGACGTGGTCGAGGACCTTGAAGTTCAATTTCAGCGGCCTCCCTCCACCGTTCAACCTCGAGACCGAACCTGGCGGGCCGGGCGTCGCGCAGAATGTTGTCGCGCGTGCTGGCGATTCAGATGTGCGCGTCTTCAAGGGCGTTGACCTGGAAGGCCAGTGCCTGAATATGGCCAATTGCGAGCCCATGTGTCACGGCACTGGCGTAGTGTATCAGCATGGGAATCAGTATAGGGCAGGCCGCGGCGCGACCTGTTATCTCCTGGAGAGACTCGGGCGGCCTACATATTCGCTTCTCCGCGCTGACCGCCGCGGCGAAGCCTGCCGAGCGTTCGACCGAGTGGGGCAAGAAGCAGGAGGGGCATCGCTGCGTCGAGAAGAAAAGGCCGAGGAGCAACGACCGCGACCAGTTCGTGGAGCTCGCGGACAGGGGCAGTCTGGCAGGGGGGCGCGGCGCCATCTGGTTAGCCGCGTTGCCCCCCGACCCCCGCCCCCGACCGCGGGGGCCTTGTGGCCGCCGAGCGAATGCGGCTCCCAGCCGGCGCTGTTGCCCCCCGCCGCCAGGAGACCAACGGCCCGCAGTCGAAATTCTACGGTTGGGAGGGGCCCCGCGTGATCCAGGCGCTGCGGAGCCATGGGGGCGGGCGCGTTGGCGCCGAGCGCGCCTCTGTCTGGGTGCTTGCGCCGAAGGGCTCGAGCCGTGCCATCAACGCTTCGCCGTGGCGGCGTGATTTGGATCGGGGCGCCGTGGAGATCTCGCCGGCGCTAACGCCGTGGAGATCTTGCCGGCGATTCGCCGTGACTGCGTGCTTTGGATCGGCGAGGCCAGGGTGGGGAGGGCGAAGGCGTCAAAGACCATTGCGTTCCTGATGCCCATGCTCGAGAGCGACGCCCTCGCGGGCGATGGCGAGGAGGGCGCGATCCAGCCGGCCGTCGCTGCCGCCGAACATTTTGATTTCTTCGAGGGCGAGCCCGTGGAGGGGGTGCTGCCGGCGGTGCTTGACGACGGGGGCCCGAGCAGACAGGGCGCGCCCGTGTTCGGGGCCTTCCTCGACCCGAGCTAGGAGGGCCCCCACCCTTCGGGCTAGATAGGGTCCAACGCGTTCGCCCCAGGGGCGTCGCGCCAGGCCGTGAATTTCAGCTGCGACACTGCTTTGGAGAAGCAGTTGGTGGCGTAATGGCGCCGAGGGAGAGCCGTGGAGATCGCGCTGCAGCTGTCCGTGGCTCTCACCTCGCCCTCCCTGTAGCAGGTCGCAGGGGGGGGGGGCGCGAGGGCCCTGCTCGCGAGGGCCCGCGTCGTCGTGACCGCGGGCGCGCGAGTGTTTCTCCGCTTGGCATCCGAGGAGTTTCCAGAGGGCGGGGTCGCGCCTTTCTACCCATGCAGCAAGAAGTCAAAGCCTGGCCTCTTCATTTCCTCGCCCGAGACGCGCGTGCTTCTGCGAGTGCAAGGGCGGTCCGACTTCGCCGAACAATTGCCCGTCCGACTTCAAGGAGAAGACGGAGTGGTC
>CAUYUJ010020688.1:102353-152254 GCA_963575745.1 Prorocentrum cordatum
TGGGGTGCAGCGCGCCCGAGCGAGGCCGCGGACGCAGGCGCGAAGGCTCCACGGCCTGGCATCCCCACCGGCTGCGAGGGCGAGACTGAGCTCGCGGGCGGTTTCTCGCAAAGCGCCTTCGGCGTTTCCAGCAAAGATTACGCACACACACACACACACATGTCTAGGAACTCGAGCGGCAGGCTCTGACGCGTCTCGGAGCTCTGCCGAAGGTCCCCGAGTTTTGCCATCCACAAGCGGGCTGTTCAGAAACGACGGAGCCGATTGGAGATACACTCTTTGCGGCGCACGTGGCGACGGGTCAGCTACTGGGGGTCGGCCAATCCCCTCCGATGCCCTTTGGCTGACCCAGGTTTGGGAGGCACGTGGAGCCAACCCCGCCATTCCTCTTTTCGCTGACGTGGGTTTGGGAGCTACTCAGCGGCCGGCTGGGCTTCGCGACAGGGCGCTGGCCGACCCGTGTCTGTGCTGACCCGAGTTAGTGCGTCCCCGAATCCCCCCGTGAGGGCTCTTCGGACGCACCCCCCATGTCGTATATTTCCGAGTTGAGCCCCCCCCACCTTACCTGGCCAGTCGAAAGTCTCACCAATTCGGGCGTTGAGGTCGCCATGCACTTTTTTATCGGCGCGCCGGCTGGCCAGGATCGCGAATGCCAAGCGCACCGTGGCAGCAGGGGCAGAGCCAGGTGGACGTGAATGTGTTGTTCGACCACCGCAGACTCCGAGTGGCGCTGCGTCAATCGGACGTCTGGCCCGAGCTGAAGGGGACACGAGCAGTTGATTCTGGAAGAGCAGAGGCGGAAGTCCCAGACCACCGTCAGTGACAAAGCTACAAAGGAGAGGACCACAGTGTCGGCCAAGATCATGATGCCAACGGCCGAGTACATGCTGCAGTACCCACCCATCGCGGCAAGCTCTTCCTGACGGCTCGAAGAATCCGCGTACTTTTCGGGTGATTTTGAGACGAGGGTGGGACATCTGTTCAATACTGCTGGTGTGCAGCGCATTTCAGTCCAGGAGGGAAGAGTGAATAATGCGTAATGAAGTACATGATCATGTGGGCGAATCCGATCCAAGTTCATCAAGCCGATGCGAGATACGCCTGTGACAAAGCATTGGCGCATTGTGGCGCAATTCGCTAAATGGTGTCCCCGTTCACATAGCTCTTTTGCCGGCGCAGTTGCTCTGCATAACCGCTGACGTAAAAAAAGTGATAAAGCATTGGGCGCCATTGCGAAGACCAGCCGAACGTGTCAGGAGTTGTTCTTGAGACGGTGCCTAAGGATGATAACGTTTGTAGATTGAGAATGCACACCAGGAGCATTACGATACCGAGCAAGTTAACTCCGACACCAGTGGTGGCCGTGACCGAAGGACAGCCGTGGTGAAGGCTCTCGGGGACGCTTCACGCCCAGTCTGCGAAGCACCTCCGCCTCCTCCTCCTCCACGACTACCTTCGCGGTCGGCCACGAGGAGTGCTGCAGTCGGAGACGCAGGATGACACTACTCGCTGGTACGTATAATTGATGCAGCCGCGTGCGGAACCAGGAAATGCATCACATATTGATCTCATTGGAACCAGCCAGCCCTGGTGGGCCGCCTGCGATAATATGCCTCCCTTGTTCGGATGACGATGGCTGAGTTATGAAGGGTTGTACGGATTTATTTGAGCAGAACAGGTCTGGGCACGCATGACATGCAGCATGTCGCTCACGTGCTCCCCATCAATCTCTCTCGCCCCTTTTCCCCAGGTATGCGCCATTGAAAACATGCGGTGCAGCTTTTCGGGTAGTTCGTGACCGCATGCATGCATGTGCATGTATCCAGCGTGAGAAAACACATAATCAGGAGTTGTGCGCATGTTGCCGCGTCTCGCCTTTGTCGTCGCTGTGGCTCCACAGTGGCCTTATATGTGTGTTACTTCGCGTTCGCATTTCAGGCATCTGAGAGTCACTGCCAGACTACGGCATGGAGTCGACAGAGAGGCGGGGGCATTGCGCATACTCTAGCTGGGTCAGGCAGTTGGCAAGAAAATTGTCGCCTCAGCCGCCGCCACTATTGCCATCGCTGCTCCTGATCCTTTTCCTGATGCTGCCGCCGCTGCTGTTGCGGTCGCTTTGCTGGTGCTGGTTGAGGTGCTGGTTCTGGTGCTGGTGCTGGTGCTCGTGCAGCTGCTTGTTTCTGCCTCCTTCTCCTTCCTCTTCCCGCCCCCTCCCCTCCTCCCTTCTCCTCTTCCCAGTCCTCCTCCTCTTCTTCTTTCTCCTCCTCATCTCCGTTTCTCCCGCACCGATTTTGGCTCAAGCCATTTGGCGGGCTAGTGGCGGCTCTGCGCAGCAGAGGTTTGGACGCCATTGCCGCGCCAGGGCTGCTTGCTGCCAGGCTTGGCGAAGCGCTGCGTGCTATCGCGAGCGTGCAGGGGCTGAAGGCCAGTGACAGGAAGGCGGCAGTGCGCATGTCGGTTAAACTCGCCATCGCGCCATTGCCAGAGGATCTTCAACTTTGCCGTGGAGACGAAGACCCCCTCGTCCCATGGGCGCGCCTAACGTGTAGCAGGCCAAGGGCGAGCTGCGGGCAGCAGACGAGGGGCCGCTTGCAGCGCTGCTGGGCACGCTCAGCAAAGGACGCAGTCGTGCAGCTCGTCCTCGAGGGCTGGCAGCCGCACTCCTCGAGCTTTTGCAGGTTGCGAAGCACTGGAATGAGCATAAGCACTCTGAGCGCAGTGGCAGTTGCGAGAATGTGCTGTGGCAGCATGGGGGCCAGGCCCCCAATGAGGTTCCCAAGACGGCGCAGACGAAGCTTGAGGTACAGCTGAAGCAGGAGCATCTGAAGATGGAGCAGCTCGAGCAGCTTCATGCGACAATTGAGGAGGACATCGGCAGGTCGCCGAGCTGGAGCTCGCGAGCGACATATTCGAGAAACATCAGCGACATCTGCAGCAGCAGCAGCAGCAGCAGCAGCAGCAGACCGAACTGAAGTTCAGGGCCGTCGAGGAGAAGCTCACGGATGTCACGCATCTCGGCTTGAAGATCACGGCCATTGCCGAGAAGCTCAAGGATGTCGACCCCAAGGAGGGTAACAAGATGAAGAACACCTTCACGAACGAGCTCACGCGCGCAGAAACGTTCCTCGCCACAGATGACGCGTCCTTGCAGAGCGATGTGGAGCGATTGGAGCGGATCAATATCGGTTCCCCCTCCGGCCGTGCTTGGGTGCAAGGGCAGGGGCCGTCCTTCTTGACTATTCTCTCGCAGAATGGCCAGGCGCAGCGGCGCGGGCAGGACTGCAGGCGGCATGCCGCTTCTTTCTTTTTCCCAGGCTTGCCGAGTGCTCCCCGCCTGGATGCGGGCGGTCGTGTGGTGGGTGCGGGGTCCCCCTCCTCGGGAGCCATAAGTTGGCAGAGCGAGCCAGCCTGGTGCCCTCACCCCTGCGGAAGTGCTCAATCAATCAATCATCTCCTTTTCTCCACTTCCGTCCTCCACCCTAGTCTTTTTTGCCTGTTCGCGCGACATCTGCATCCTTGGCATATTTTCTCTGTCGTACGCAGTCGGCAGCTCTGCAAGAGCGCCGGCCCAAACTGGTCGTTTCTTCATAGCAGGAACACCGACACCTGCATCCCTTTTCCTCCTGCTTTTCCTACTCCCCTTCCCGGCCCCCCTCTCCCTTCCCCTTCCCGCCTCCCCCTCCCTCCTCCCCCCTCCCCGTCCTGGTCCCTTCTCCATTCCCCCCCATCCTGAGCCAACCGAAGCTCTGCGCACCGTCATCAGCTCCAGCAAGAAAACTCACCCCAGAGTGTCCAACTGAGAAAGGCCCAACAGAGGCCTGTGCGCCTCTGGCGCCGCTCCGTTGGGATGTGGCGGCGAAACGGGCTGGATAATACCACCGCGCCACATCCCATTTACAGTTTGTATGTGTGTGTGTGTATGTGTGTGTGTGTGTATATATAGTCGTCCGCCCCCACATGAGCATGCATGTTCGGGCCTCCTCTGAATGACATATACAAATCTGGTCGCGCCCCTGTAATCATACATCTCTCATCCTGCGGGAGTGGCCGTGCCATAGGATTCGCTTTGAGGCGGTGGTGCACATAAATTCCTTTTCTGGCGGACGTGCAGGGGTTGTTCCATGGAGGAAGCCTTGTGATAGCACAGATCTTTATGATATTTGTAATGGTTTTGGTACGGAAACCCTAGAACAACACAGACATTCTTGATACTGTTGGAGGTTCTCGTGAGGAAGCCTTGTGGAAGCGCAGATATTCTTGATATCTGTTGGTTTTCTGGGGAAGGGTGCCCCTCCTCCTAACGACCCCCAGGGACGATGCGCCATGCAGGAAACCCTTTGAACACGCAGATATTCCTGATGTGTTTGATGGTTTTGGTGATAATTTTTGAACACGCACACGCATATCTATATTTTTACAGATACACATATACATATACTTTAGTAAGGTGGAAGTTTTCGCAAGGCAGCACGGTGGACATAACAGATATTCCTGATATGTGTTGGTTTTCTGTGGAAAGGGCGCTCCTCCTCCCCCTGCTCCTCCAACCCTCTTGCAGCGCCCCCGCATCATGAAAACCTGGCAAATATCAGGAATATCTGTGTGTTCCACAAAAAGGTTTCCTCACGAGAACGTCCAACAACATGAGGAATATTTTTGTTTTCGCAGCGCCCTCCCAAAACCTCCACACATATCCGTACTGTACATGTGCTTTCGATTTTTTTCTTGCCTGCATTGTCCCTGGGGGACGTCGATGAGAGTAGGAGGAGGAGGAGGAGGAGGAGGAGGAGGAGGAGGAGGAGGAGGAGGAGGAGGAGGAGGAGAGGAGATTTCGCAAGGTTTCTTTACGACACCTGCAAAACATACCAGTTGCATCCATGTTTTTCACGCGTTTACCTTACCAACGCCATCAACTATAGCAGTACTATACGTTTTTTTTTTTTTTTTTTTTTTTTTTTTTTTTTTTTTTTTTTTTTTTTTTTTTTTTTTTTTTTTTTTTTTTTGTCTCTCTCCTTTTTGTTCCCTTCCCCCCACAGTTTTTCCTTATCAGAACCGTCAAGCATGTCACGCATACGTTTGTTTCCACATGTCACGTCAGCGCATCGTGCGTGGCTGCTGCCCGTCTTCACGCGCTGGCGATGCAGGGCAGGTTTTCTCCCCGCAGCCCACCGACTTCCTGTCGGTCATGAACGGCCCCCTCGTCTGAGGCCCCTCCTCAAACTACGCTGCTTCCTGGTCGCGGCTTGGACTACCACCCCGGGCCTCTTCGGCATCACCCGGTGGCACAACGTTGCACATCGCCTTCGTGGTGCTCTTCTTCCTCCTGGGCGTCGACCTGGTCAAGTGACACGTCCCCCTCTGCAGTGCTTGAGGCTGGTGTTCGTGATGCGCCAACGACGGCAACACCATCTCCTTCGCCCTCTGGGTCTTCGCCCCCGGTACCAGTCCGCGGCGTACCTGCTCCTGCACTTCCACCTCGGCGCCGCCTGCACCCCGGGCCCCGCCCGCTCCGGCCGCCTGAGGCCCCGCCTTCCTATGCCCTGTCTCCCTAATAAAGGCTGTGGGTAGCCCGCCTAGCTTTTAGCGGAAGAGGTTCGCTCTCGCCCCGCACATCAAACAACAGTTTCCACATGTTTTCCTTCCTGGCGCGTCGACCTCGGTGACCATTTCTGGGGTCACGACGCGTGTGACGGGTGTGCCAAACTTGATTCGGGCACGCCATGCGGACGCTGCCACCAGTGCCGCCGTTGGTGGAGCACCCTACCGGGCCGCGGAACGGCCGCTGCGCGCGCGTGCGCGGCCATGCCAGGCCTCCGTAAGGTGTTCACGTCATGCTCGCCCCATCGGCCGCGTGTGGCTCACCCGTCGCCCTCCTCGTCTGCCTTAGGTGTTGCTCGCTCTCTCTCTCTCTCTCTCTCTCTCTCTTTCCCACTCACTCTCACTTTCTCTCTCGCCCCCCCCCGCAGATCTTGCCCCGCTGGTGGCCCAGCCCAGCGCGGCTCTTCCACTTTCCCCGGTAGTGCGCTCATGCGCGTTGTGTCGTCGGGTGGCTCGTGGCATCCACGGGGAGGCCTCCAATGTCCGCGGACCCAGTGTGTCGGCGCTGTACCCCCTCCTCTGGCGCGCGGAGTGATCCAGGGCCCAGCGCCAACCAATTAAATCCGCTCGGGCTTCCAACAACTTTCCTTTTTTGGGCTAGTACCCGTCAGGGCTCCGCCATCTTCCGCCAGCCCCCTCTTTATCATTGTGGAGTGTCTAGGAGGTCTGTTGGGATGCCTGGGCGCCGTCGTGAAGCAATATCGAATCCTCATGCGAGGGCGAGCTGGTAATTTTCAAGATAAATGTAGATCCAGATCGTTTTTTTTTTTTTTTTTTTTTTTGTTTTTTGTTTTTTTTTCTTTCTTTCTTTTTTCTCCGAACTTCCCCTCATGATGTGGATTGGAGGCCCTCGTGGAACGACTGGGGGTTACTCGAGGTTAGGTTTGACAAAATCGCGCGGCTTGGACGGTCTTCGGTTTCCTCGGAGTGCTTTACCAGGGACAGTGGCTTCGTGGACGCGAATTTGGCGTAATTGACTGGGGATCGTGGCTTCGGAGATGGCGCAATTCATCAGGGATTGATTGTGGCATCGACGCGAACATTTTGTAATTTTTGAGGGATCGTGTCCTCGGAGACGCGAATCGCCAGGCCTGGGACGAATCCCTGCCGCGGAGCTCTGGCCAGCTCTGGGACCGCCTTCGGACACCCGATTCTTCGATGGCAGCTTAGATGAGCTTCGTTTCAATGCCAAGCGCCACGCATGGACTGAATTTTCGCAACAGGTTTCAATTGTAGTGTAAGTTCAAGGGATCGTGGTCTCAGGAACGCGAGCATGGCTTAATTTCTGAGGGATCGTGGCGTCGGAAACGCGACAATCGTCGCGACTATTGCTTACTTTGCCAGGGATCGTGGCCTCGGGGATGCGAACATTGTTTAGTTTACGCCAGATCATGGCCGCAGGGACCCGAGTATAGCGTAACCTATGAGGGATCGTGGCTTTTTGGGACCAGATTATGGTGCAATTTACGAGGACTCGTCGGGGATGCGAGTATTTTATAGTTTAGAAGGGCTCGTGGCCTCGGGAACGCAAACATCGTGTAATTAACGAGGGATCCTGGCCTCGGGGACACACACACAAATAGTGTGATTCGCGCGGGATCGTGGCCTCAGGGACCCGAGTATAATGTAATTTCAACGGGTCGTGGTCTCGGAGACGCGAATTCAGCGTAATGTTAAAGCGATCGTGATTTCGGGACGCGAACCTACGAGGGATGATGGCCTTTGACCTGCGAATGTTGCTTAATATGAAAGGTATCGTGGTCTCGGGGGTGCGGATATTGCTCAATTTCGTAGCCTCGGGGGCGCGAGTGTCACGTATTTCTACATGTTCCACGGCCCCGCCGCAGGAATTCAGAGCAAGCGATTTGGGCGTGGTGAAAAGCTAGTTTGGGCCCCCCCCTCGAGCGGACTTCCACAGTTTACAATAGGGAGTAGAAAGCATGACCATAATATTGGAGCCTTGAAGCTGGGCCCGCAAGGGGGCAGGCGGATTTTCGAAACCGTTTCTCATAGAAGCGCCGGCTCGAGGTGGCTCTCCAGAACGGCGCTCGGGGGGCTGCGGGGTCCGGGAGAACTGCGGCGGCCCCGGGGCGGGCTCCATGCGCCGGCCGGGGCCTGTCCCAGGCCTGGCCCGATTCTTGTTGGCTTCGGTATGCCATCTTGCGCTCACTGTCAAGCTTGTCCTCCAGCTTTCGCGCGGACGACCGCCAAAGATAGCCAACGACCTGCGATCACCACGCCGATAATTGCCGGAATGCCGCCTATCATGGCCGAAAGGCCACCGATTACCGCCGAAGGCGGACAGGTGCAACGAGGGGTCCCACCATGGTCGAACGCGCAGTTTGGCTGCGAGTCCTTCCTCCTCTCGGTCTGTGCTTTCTCCTCCTCTCGTGTCGAGGAGCTGTCGCGGGCCCACGCGGAGTGTCTCTGCTCGGCGCCAGGGGCCCGTCCCTCGGGCGTCGCATTGCGGGGGTGGTGGGGTCCAGCACCGACCCGAGACCTCAGCGCGGACCTCCGCAGGCCCATCACCACGTACTTTCTCTTACAGTGGGGGTCCATGCCAAGAAGCACCCTGCTTGCCTCCAGGGTGCCCTGGGTTTCTTGGGTTTCGATGGTCTTGCGATGGAAAGCGTGACGCTTCCACGCCAAAGACCAACGAGCGTCCTGGGGTCTCAGGGTCTGGGTTTCTTGTGGAAGGTTTCTTGTGGACTGGCCTCCACTGTACTTTACCATCGGCGGTGCGCGGGGGGTGGCCCGCCCCGCCTGGCCTCAGCCAGCTTTTGCCTGCGCGCTGCGGCCCGTCCTGCACTGCACTGAGGACGTGATGCGGCTCTCGCGCGCCCCCCGACTTCCGGGGCCCGCGCGGGGCGCCGCGCGACCCGGATCTTCCGCCGTCGGCCGCGGGTGGTTTTGCACCACCCTCCCAGGGGTGTGCGGCCACGCGGCCCCTTCGGCAGCACCGGGCTCGCCCCTGCCGCAGCCTGCCCGGGCCCGGCCGTCGGGGCCTCTCTCGGGGCAGCGCCCCCCTCTCGCCAGACCGCGGTCTGCGGCCTCGGTGCCGCCGGAGCTCCTGGATGGCGGAGCGCCAAGGAAGGCCCACGGGGCGCCTGCAACTCGTGCGGTCTCCCTCCTCCTTCGCCCCTCCTCCCTCCCCCGCCCAGGGCCGCATGCCCAGTCTGCGCCAAGGCGGTTGCGATGGGATCTTCTCGCCGCGTCGTCCGTCCCTGTGTCCCTTCGGGCACTGCGGTCTTTGAACACAGCTTCAGCGTCTCGTGCCACCGTTCGACGACGACGACGGCGACCCCCTCCCCTCGAGCCGCACGCCCAGCTCTTGCGCCCAGGCTGGAGCCCAGCCCCGTCCCTCACCCCACCTCCCTCCCCTTTCTGGCTTGCCTGACTGTGTCCCTGAGAGTGCAGCGCGAGGTGGCGGGAGCCCGCGGCCGCGCCAGTGCCGGAGGCCGTTCGTGAGGAGAGGAAGAGAGAGAGGAGGGCGAGGAGGCGGTGGCGGTGGAAAGAGGAGGATGCGGAGGAAATACGGCGACGAGGATGTTGACGAGTCAATAAAGGTCGATGGGGAAGATAAGATTGAGGAGCAGGAGGAAGAGGAAGAGAAGGAGTACACTTATGTACATGAGGATCAGGAGGAGGAGTAGGAGGAGGAGGAGAGGAGGAGGAGGAGGACGATACTGAGGATTAGGGTGTGGGCGTGCAGTGAAGAAGGCATGATTTTGGCTATCATGCTGGGGCAGATGCTAGGGTACGGCGCGGACTGACAGGGCCGCATTCATAGAATGCGTGTATTTCGGGGGAGGTCTTGGGAATTCTCCGGAGGGACGATATTCGCGCTCCGCGGCATGGCGTTTGCATGTCATCCTGATATTTTTGCGATTGCGCTGATCAGGCTTTACTTTGGGTGTAAAGTGCGGAGTGGTTGTGGTGTGTGCGGAGTGATGTGGTGTAGTTCTAGGACGCCCGCATGGGGTTGGTCGTACCGGACCTCGGGGTCTTGTCCGTAGGGTCCCTTACCCCATGCAGTGGAGTGTGGCTGTGGCTGCCTGGGTGGGGTCGAGCCGTAGCTGCACAGGGTCCCGTTCATCTGTTCCAGGCCTTGTGGTCCTGCCCCCTCCATGGTCTCGGCTATCAGGTCCTGGCTCAGAGATCACCTCCGAGTTGCCCTGGGTGGTGGGGCTGCGCCGTTGTTGCACGTAATCCCGCCCACAGCTCACGAGCGGCGAGCGTATCCATACCCGCGCCCTCGCGGTCTGGATTCCCGGGTGCGGCCCTGCGGATACGCGGCCGCACGGATACGTTCTGTGCGGGGCGTCCGCGCAAAAACGCCCCGTGTCCGCAGGGTCGCGGCCCAGGGGCCTGGCCTGCGGGGCCGTGGATGCGGATATGTTCTCGTCCACGGACAGTGCCCGCCCGTTGGGGTCCTGCCCCATGGGGTCCCGCCTTGGTGACCCCAGGCGGTCGGGTCGGGCCTCAGTTGCAGAGGGCCCTGCCCACAGGGTTCCACCCGCCAGATTCCACTCAAAGTGTCCCGTGCTGTAGGACCGTCTGGGTGGTGGGGTCGCGCCGTCGTTGCACAGGCTCGTTCCATGGGGTTCCAGCCTCAGGGTCCCCACCCAGCCCCTGGGGTCTGACCCATGGGGCTCCGTGTTTCCCTGTGTGGCCGTCGTTGCACAAACGTTCCACCCACAGGATGCCAGTCTTGGTTGCATTGTGGATTTGTTCGGTCACGTGCCCGGGCGACCCGACGCGCAGTCCGACATGCCGGTGGTGCTGCGGCGCGCTGTGCCAAACGACCACAGCTGCCTGTTCTATGAGGGGAGGGGTGCGAGGAATGGCGGCGGATGGGAGCGACGCATCTTGGTGGCAGAACTGCGTGCCAAGAGTTGGCAGACCATGGGAGAGATCCAATGATGTCTGTGAGCCAAGAGTTGCTGGTCTGTTGTCTGCCAGGAGACCAAAAATGGCCGCCGAAATCCCCAACAGGCCTCCAGAAGGCTTCAAAGGGTTACCCAGAGGCCCTCCGAGGCTTCCAGGAACCTCACAAGAAGCGCCGCAGAAGACCCCCCGATCGACTTGCGCTTGATTTGCGATTGATTTGCGATGATGCCACCATGATGCACAGACACACACACACACGCACTCACATAAACACATATATACGTATGTCTATATATATATCTATCCATATATCTATCTATCTATCTATCTATCTACCTACCTATCTATCTATCTATCTATCTATCTATCTATCCATCTATCTAGCCACCTACCTATCTATTTATCCATATATCTATCTCTATATATATATATATCTATCTATCTACCTATATATATATATATCTATATCTATCTATCTATATATCTATCTACCTATCGATCTATCTATCTATCTATCTATCTATCTATATATCTATCTATCTATATGTACCTCTATATTTGTATATGTATATGCATATGCCATGGTGTCCCGATTGATTTGTGATCGATTTGCGATGTTGTCCCGATCGTGTCCCAGTCAAAGTGCGATGATTTCCCGCTCAATTTGCAATGCTGTATTAGTTTGTTTGCGATTGATTTGAGATGGTGTCCCGATAGTGTTCCACTGGATGTGCGATGATGACCTGATTGGTCTGCGGAGGTGTCGAGATTTGATGGTGATTGATTCGCGAAGGTGGCCCAACTATGTATTTCCAATCCATCCTGCGGCGTTGGGTCCTCGTTTTGAAGAGAAAACGCCCCGCCTCTCCTCCTCGTCCCTCTCCTCCCTCCTCCCATCCCTGCTTCAGCTGTCCGCATGTCCATTTGGCCACACCCCTCCTACGTTTCCCCATAGGTAGCTCCATCTAAGGCCCCAGGGGGAGGGGGGCACATGTGGTCCCTCAGACCATTTCGGCGAACCCCTCATACCTTTCGTGGCCCAGTAAGGAGCTCCACCGAAGCCCCCAGGGGGGAGGGTGCATGTGGTCCCCCAGCCCATGTCGGCGCACCCCTTTCACGTTTCGAGACCCCATTGGGAGGTCCACCGAAGCCCCTATGTGTGGGGTGGGGGGCGCTTGCGGTCCCCGGCCCACTTCGGCACACCTCTCACACTTTTCGTGGCCCCATATGGACTTCCACCGGGTGCCCCAGTAGCAGCGCTTGCATGCGTCCCCAGGCCCATGTCAGCACACCCCTCACACGATTCGTGGCCCTACTTGGAATTCCACCGGAGGCCCCGGTGGCAGGGCCTGCATACGCCCCCAGGCCCATGTCGGCGCACCCCTCACAGGTTTCGTGGCCCTGTAGGGAGGTCCACTGTTTGCGATGTTCACAAGTGCGGTACTTACAACTGCATATGGTCGGGTCATTCGCCAAGACAATGGTCGTTTGGCGTTGGTGTCCAGATTGACATGTGATGGTTTCCCTATGATTTGCGATGGTGTGTTTGATGGATTCGTTGTTGATACATGTTGGTACCACAATAACCTAATACTCCACGAATCCACGAGTCCGTCCCTTTCGTTCCCCGCCTCCATCCAGGAACACTACGATCACTACATGTATTGGAAGCCTGCAAAGGGGGTTCGGGTGCAGCCACCTTGGCAGCAGAAGTGGTGAAAGGAAACGCACACCGAGAACAATAACGCATCAAACATATTTTTGGGCCCTCTTGGCGGCCTTCTCAGGCTCTCTTGAGAGTTCTTTGGTCCCTCCCGGGTGTCTTTGGGGCTTCCTGGGAGCATCTCTGGCTGTCTTCAACACTTTTTGGACCCCGTGAGGCCCGTCTGGAGGCCTCATGGGAATCCTGTAGCAGCATTTCAGCACCCAAGTAGCAGCCACATCGATATCAGTTTAATCATTATTTCGCAGGACGAGAGATTTTACTCTTGAGGTGACACTGGCGATAAGGAGTTCGCGAGAACATCGGCGCCGCCGAACGGACGGCGTCTGGATGAGCTGCGTGCAGCAACCGGGAGGAGAGATATGTATTCATGTTGAGTGGGACCCGCGCTCGCGAAAAGTTGATGGGATTGCGCGAGACATCGCAGGGCCCATCTTGGGAAGTTGATGACCGAACCCCCTTCCCCCGTAGAATCTTAACACGGGCGGGCTCCGGGGTCCGCGGATCCGATTTCTTCGGGTTCCCTGCTTGAATTTCATAACCTTCTTAACGGGGTAGAGATCGGATCCGCCGTGAAAATTGGACTGGGCGCGGACCCAGAACATCCTAATCCGGATCCGCGCGGACGGAAAAAGGATCCACTGAAACATGGAACCAGACCCCAATCGGATCCGCGCGAATTTCATTGGATCCCGCTGCGGTTATCCCATACGCGTCTGTCCAAGACTCTAAACGGTCGTTCTGGGTTCAAGAGTAAAACCCTCGTCTTGGGGACGTATGGCTATGAGCGGTGACACTAATACAACCGACGTCATGGTTTCCATCTAGGACAGTGCGCTCCTCTTTTAGCCTTACCCCCTAGCAAATCCCGTGGAAGTTCTCTCATGCCTAGCATTTTTGGCAACGCTCACGTAGCATTTGCCAGTGGCAAGTACGACGTACAAGCGCCTTACGGGAACCCCGCAATGTCAGGTTGTAAACTCAACGTGCCCGGTGCAGTCAATGGATAAGGAGCTTCAGGTGTTGTTTCCATTCGGCTACTCGGCAGAACTTGTAACCATTTCACATTATTGATTGTCGAGGCAGTGCGTCGAGCCTGGTCATACGAGAGTTGTCAGGAGATACGAGTGGATTCGAAATTTGCAGCAGTCGATGCAATCCGTGCAAACCGATGAGCCGACTTGGAATATTAGCCCCGATGCGCGAAATTGTCTCATGGCAGTGCGAGTGCGGGGTCGTGTTCAAAGCCAGCTTGGGCGATTGGGAATCGAGGGTCTCAGAATATATGTAAGAACTGAGCTGCCACCAGCTACTCCAATACACCAAGTTTTGGTACTCATGTTAAACATCAAAGGCCCGACGCAGAATCTGTATGCTAATGCGTAGACTAATTTTTGTCGTAATGTATCTTGGGTTTGGAACGAAGCCCCTTTCAAACCCCAGCAGCGCGCAGATTTGTGAGGAACGCCAGGGGTCAACCTAAATAATACGCCAAGCAACCTCGCAATCCCTTCCTAGACACCGGTGGTCTTTACTCCAACGTTTTTAGTGTAGTTGCTGAGATGCGCATCTGCTGTGCGAGTTCAGCAGGCCGTTGCCAACGCACTCACACCATAATAATGACAGAGGAACGCGGTAAGCAGCTCGACTCCGATGGGTACCGGAGCAGTCCGCAAGCTTCCACAGCCGTCGGAAAGAAGGCCAGACCTCCGACGTATTGAAACATCCTCCCCGTTTTTGGCTTCTGAAGGGCCGTCGCTAGGCAACCCTGGTGACGGTCACATATGATTCGGGATGAAGGTCCAGCCCCAGGGAAGGGCCGGGACTTCCGGCGGGCCCGTATGGGACAAAACAAGGGATCGGATTTTTAGACAGACAATTGGCTGCTGTGGAATCATTGCGAAGGCCTTACGGCTGGTGCCACCGACCTTGAGAAGGGAAGGGCTCGGGCGCAAGAGGCAGAATGTGGGGACGGGGGCAAGAGGCAGTGACTGGCTCCGAATGCGACGGCGAAAATCTAGTGGTCCTCGGTCCATCCTGATACTGCGCCGGGGTCGTGCTCAAGAGTCCTCGGGGGGAAGTTTTCGGGGATCTTTGGGGCTTTCTTGCGGGCTCCTCGGGGCCTTTGTGCTCACTTGGATACGTCTGGGGGCCTCTTGAGGCCTCTTGTGGGCCTCCTGTGGATCTCTTGGGATGGGTTGGCCTCCAGCGGTGCGACAGTGGCGTGCTTCTTGTGGCCCTCTTGGCGTCGTCGTGTGGGGGCCCTTGTTTGCTTCTCTCGGGGGTTTCTTGGACCATCCTGGGCTGGTCTTGAGGTGCTCTCGGGGCGTCGTGGACCCTCTTGCGACCGATGAGGCGACCATGCGAGCACCTAAGGGATTCAGGCAATTTTGTTTTTTCGGCTGCCCCCCCAGGACTTTGAAGACGGCCGCGAGACGCCCAAGAGTGCCGAGGTTGGCTCCGAGAGGGCCATATAGCGGGCCTTGATGGCTCAAGGAAAGGCAGACTGACCCGACGATAGCCCCAGCCACTTGAAGGAGGGGGCTCGGGGATGTCCCCCCCCTCTTCTCTCTCCCCTCCCTCCCCCGCGGACCCCCACCTGGCCCCCCCCCGCCCCGGAAATCCCCGCTGGCCCCCCGCCCACCCTCCCGCGGGGAAGTGATCAGAGGCGAGGATTTTTTTGGCGACTCGATTGCGAACTTGGTCGATTCACCTTGGAGCGGCAATACGCATGAGTTGGGATTCCCCTCAGCTTCAAGGAACGGGCGAGATATGTGCAATTGTAGGGGAACCGTGAGGAGGGATGAGGAGGGGAGGATAGATGGGGAGTAGGAGAGGGAGGAGGAGAGGAGGAGTGGGAGGAGGGGAGGAGGAGGGGGGAAGAGGAGGGGAGAAGGGATGAGTGGAGAAAGGGGAACAGAGAGGCGCAGAGAGGCGCATGAGGATCGAGGATGAAGGAAAAGGGGAGGGGGCGGACCGACGGGGATGCGAGTTTTTCGGACAGGGAAACTTATGGAGGGCGGACAGGCCGTGGCGTACGTGGCGGAGGGCTACGAGGCATTTCCACCCGCTTGACGCGGGCGGAGCGCGGATGGACGTGCGCGGTTTATCATCAACGCGTGCCCTTCAGATGAGAGCAATCGGCACAGTTGGTTGCAACTTCAAGAGGGCGCCGCTGCAAGTCAGTCCTCTCCGCGCGTCGCGCGTCTCTTCCTCGCACCCCCTCGAGATGGTTCCCAACCATCCTGTGGTGTTGGGTCCTCGTTATGAAGAGCGCGGCCCGCGTCCCTCCCCCTTCCTTCCTTCCTCATCGCCTTCCTCCTCCTCCTTCTCCTCCCCCTCCCTCCCTCCGCAGTTCGCATGCGCCTCTCCCACCCAGACCCAGTACAGCGTTTCGTGGCCCCAGAAGGAGCTTCACCGAAGGTCCCAGTGGCGCAGTTCGCATGCGTCCCTCCCCGCCCAGTACAGCGTTTCGTGGCCCTAGAGGGAGTTCCACCGGTCCCAATGGTGCAGTTCGCATGCGTCCCCCCCGCCCAGTACAGCGTTTTGAGGCCCCAGAGGGACCGAAGGTCCCACTGGCGCAGTTCGCATGCGTCCCCCCCGTCCAGTACAGCGTTTCGTGGCCCCAGAAGGAGCTCCACCGAAGGTCCCAGGCGGCTCAGTTCGCATGTGTCGTACCCCGCCCAGTACAGCGTTTCGAGGCCCCAGAAGGAGCGCCACCAAAGGTTCCAGTGGCGCAGTTCGCATGCGTCCCCCCCGTCCAGTACAGCGTTTCGAGGCCCCAGAGGGAGTTCCACAGAAGGTCCCAGTGGCGCAGTTCGCAAGCGTCCCCCCGCCTACTGCAGCGTTTCGAGGCCCCAACAGGAGCCCCACCGAAGGTCCCAATGGCGCAGTCCGCTTGCGCTCCCCCCGCTCAGTACAGCGTTTCGCGGCCCCAGAGGGACCTCCACCGAAGGTCCCAGTGGCGCAGTTCGCATGCGTTCCTCCTTGTCCACTGCAGCGTTTCCTGGCCCCACATGGAGACCCACCGAAGGTTCGAGTGGCGCAGTTCGCATGCGCCCCCCCCGTCCAGTACAGCGTTTCGCGGCCCCAGAGGGAGCTCCACCGAAAGTCCCAGTGGCGCAGTTCGCATGCGCCCCCCCCGCCCAGTAAAGCGTTTCGTGGCCCGAGAGAGTTCCACAGAAGGTCCCAGTTGCTCAGTTCGCATGTGTCCCCCCCTCCAGTACAGCGTTTCGAGGCCTCAGATGGAGCTCCACCAAGGGTCCCAGTGGCGCAGCTCACATGCGCCCCCCCCCGCCCAGTACAACGTTTCGAGGCCCCAGAGGGAGTTCCACCGAACGTCCCAGTGGCGCAGTTCGCATGCGTCCCCCCCCGCCCAGTAAAGCGTTTCGTGGACCCACAGCAAGCTCCACCGAAGGTCCCAATGGCGCAGTTCGCATGCGCCCCCCCGTCCAGTACAGCGTCTCGTGGCCCCAGAAGGAGCTCCACCGAAGGTCCCAGGCGGCTCAGTTCGCATGCGGCCCTCCCGTCCAGTACAGCGTTTGGTGGTCCCAGGGGGAGCTCCACCCGAGGTCCCGGGTGGCTCAGTTCGCATGCGTCCCTCCCCGTCCAGTGCAGCGTTTCCTGGCCCCACATGGAGACCCACCGAAGGTCCGAGTGGCGCAGTTCGCATGCGCCCCCCCCCGTCCAGTACAGCGTTTCGCGGCCCCAGAGGGAGCTCCACCGAAGGTCCCAGTGGCGCAGTTCGCATGCGTCCCCCCCGCCCAGTAAAGCGTTTCGTGGACCCACAGCAAGCTCCACCGAAGGTCCCAGTTGCTCAGTTCGCATGCGCCCCCCCCCGTCCAGTACAGCGTTTCGAGGCCCCAGAGGGAGCTCCGGGAGCTCCGCCAAAGGTCCCAGTGGCGCAGCTGAGATGCGCGCCCCCCCGCCCAGTACAGCGTTTCGAGGCCCCATAGGGAGCTCCACCCGAGGTCCCAGTTGCGCAGTTCGCATGCGCCCCCCCCGTCCAGCACAGCGTTTCGTGGCCCCAGGGGGAATTCTGCCCAAGGTCCCAGTGGTTCAGTTCGCATGCGTCCCCCCTGCCCAGTACAGCGTTTCGCGGCCCCAGAGGGAGCCCCACCAAAGGTCCCAATGGCGCAGTCCGCTTGCGCCCCCCCCGTCCAGAACAAAATGTTTCGTGGCCCCAGAGGGACTTCCACCGAAGCTCCCAGTGGCGCAGTTCGCATGCGTCTCCCCCGCCCAGTACAGCGTTTCGTGGCCCCAGAGGGAGCTGCACTGAAGGTCCCAGTGGCGCAGTTACGCTTGCATCCCCCCGCCCAGTACGGCGTTTCGTGGCCCCAGAGGGAGCTCCACGGAAGGTCCCAGTGGCTCAGTGCGCATGCGCCCCCCCCGCCCAGGACAGCGTTTCGTGGCCCCAGAACGGGCTCGACCGAAGGTCCCAGGCGGCTCAGTTCGCAAGCGTCCCCCCATCCCAGTACAGCGTTTCGTGGCCCCAGAGGGAGCTCCACCGAAGGTCCCAGTGGCTCAGTTCGCATGCGCCCCCCCGTCCAGTACAACGTTTCGTGGCCCCAGACGGAGCTCCACCGAAGGTCCCAGGCGGCTCAGTTCGCATGCGTCCCCCCAGCCCACTACAGCGTTTCTTGGCCCCAGAGGGAGCTTCACCCGAAGGTCCCAGTGGCGCAGTTCGCACAGGTCCCCCCAACCCAGTACAGCGTTTGGTGGCCCCAGAGGGACCTCCACCGAAGGTCCCAGATGGCGCAGTTCGCATGCGTCCCCCCCGCCCACTACAGGGATTCGTGGCCCCAGAGGGAGCTCCACCGAATGTCCCAGGTGGCTCAGTTCGCATTCGTCCCCCCCGCCGAGTACAACGTTTGGTGGCCCCAGAGGGAGCTCCACCGAAGGTCCCAATGGCGCAGTTCGCATGCGTCCTCCCTTCCAGTACAAAGAGTTTCGTGGCCCCAGAGGGAGCTCCACCGAAGGTCCCGGTGGCGCATTTCGCATGCGTCCCCCCCGCCCAGTACAGCGTATCGTGGCCCCACGGGGAGTTCCACCGAAGGTCCCAGTGGCGCAGTTCGCATGCGTCCGTCCCCCCCGTCCAGTACAGCTTTTCGTGGCCCCAGAGGGAGCTCCACGGAAGGTCCCATTGGCGCAGTTCGCATGCGCGTCCCCCCCGTCCAGTATGGCGTTTCGTGGCCCCAGATGGAGCTCCGACGAAGGTCCCAGGCGGCTCGGTTCGCACGCGTCCCCCCCGCCCAGTGTAGCGTTTCGTGGCCCCAAAGGGAATTCTGCCGAAGGTCCCAGGCGGCTCAGTTCGCATGCGTCCCCCCCGTCCAGTACAGCGTTTCGTGGCCCCAGAGGGAGCTCCACCCGAAGGTCCCAGTGGCGCAGTTCGCATGCGTCCCCCCCGCCCACTACAGCGTCTCGTGGCCTCAGAGGGAACTCCACCGAAGGTTCCACGTGGCTCAGTTCGCATGCGCCCCCCCGTCCAGTACAGCGTTTCGTGGCCCCAGAGGGAGCTTCACCGAAGGTCCCAGTGGCTCAGTTCGCATGTGTCCCCTTCGTCCAGTATTGTATTTCGAGGCCCCAGAGTGAGCTCAACCGAAGGTCCCCGTGGCTCAGTTCGCATGCGCCCCCCAACCCAGTACAGCGTTTCGCGGCCCCAGAGGGAGCTTCACTCGAAGGTCCCAGTGGCGCAGTTCGCATGCGTCCCCCCCGCCTAGTACATCGCTTCGGGAGTTCCACCGACGGTCCCAGTGGCGCAGTTCGCATGCGTCCCCCCCGTCCAGTACAGCGTTTCGTGGCCCCAGATGGAGCTCCACCGAAGGTCCCAGTGGCGCAGTTCGCATGCGTCCCCCCCGCCCAGTGCAGCGTTTGGTGGCCCCAAGGGGAGCTCCACGGAAGACGATACCCACAACTGCGGTACTCACATCTGCAGAGGATTGAGTTTTTCGCCAGGCTAGTTTTTCTTACTCGGTGAACCCGTAACGTCTGTTACGGAGGGTGCCCCCTTCCCCTCCCTCCCCGTGGCGGTACTAAGCGTACGCGAGGGGGTCGGGGCGGTTCCCACGGAGGCATGTCGCTGTGCTCACAGGCATGATGTGGTGCTGACAGGTGTGCTTTGATGCTCACAAGCATGCTGTTGCGCTTGCAGCCCCGACCCCCCCTCCCCGCCGTAACGGACGCCTAAAGGGTCTCGCATCCTTACCTCGCTTTCCAACGACGCGCGGCAACGGTGCTCCGGGAGGCCCCAAAGCGGGCAACAGAACACAGATTCGATGCTCCAGCCTCCATCCTCAGGGCCAGGCCCGAGAGCTGCGGGGGCATAGAAAACAATCTCCGCGCCCTCGCCTCTCCCTCGCGATTGCCCCACAGCAGCTCCGCGCAGGAGATTCTACTTAACGCTGTACTGTGCGGGGTGGGTCACGTCCAGTCCGCCGCCCATCGTCGTCGTTGTCGTCGTCGTCGTCGTCGTCGTCGTCGTCGTTGTCGTCGTCGTCGTCGTCGTCGTCGTCGTTCGTCGTCGGCGGCGTCGTCGTCGTCGTCGGCGTCGTCGTCGTCGTCGGCGTCGTCGTCGTCGTCGTCGTCGTCGTCGTCGTCGTCGTCCGCAGGCGACCCCCGCAAGCGGGGGGGTTGAGCAGGCAGCCGCGCGTGGACTCTGCCTGCGGCCAGTGTTCGGCTCCGCCGCAGGGCCCCCTCCTCGCCATGCATGGCCGCCTCCCCCGCGCCGGGAGCGGCCAGAAGCATGGAAAGCTGATTCGCGACCCCCCCTTGGGATCGATCGATCCTCCTCCTCGATCGTAGTCGATCCTCCTCCTTGACCCCCGTCGGTTGATCCGCCTCCTCGATCCCCCTCGATCCTCCTCGACCGCCCTTCTCCTCGACCATCCTTCCCCTCGAATTTTGCTATGCCCCCTTCTCGACCCCCGTTTGCTTCCGACTTCCAGCTTCTGACTTGCAGCCATGAGTGTCTTCATGCGAGCCAGAGTTCTGGAGGGTTCTAGAGGCTACGGCCTCGCACGTCTTGCCCGAACGGGCACAGGCACGCGCTTCGCCGCATGAGCCTGCTCGCCTCTCTCTCCCCCCGTCCCGTCAGCTCCGAGCGGAGGGTCTGGACGGAGCAGCTCGGTGAGCACGGGCTGCTTTCCCAGTGGATCCTTCGGGGCTCCTCCGGGCCGCTGGGGGTCACACGGGGCCCCTCCCCTTGGGTCTCTCGGCCTGCGGCGCGCTGCCTGGCGCCCGAGCGAGCGAAGGCTGCCGCCCTCCTGCTCGGCCGAGGTGTATGTACATGAGCCTTGGCAGGTCCGCACGACATCTTGTGGATCGGCGTTGGCTTCCTTCCCCAGCGCGCGGAGCGCGCCAGGGGCGGCGCCGGAGGCGCCGCCAGGGGGGTCAACCGCCGATCCAAAGAAGTCCGCGCGGAGCTCCCATGTTTATGTTTTTTTTTCGTTCCTGTACCCTCCGGCCCTCCCTCACTCTCTTCCCCTGTCCTTCCCCCTCGCCTCGCTCTCGCCTCGCTCGCCGTCCGCTCCTCGCCCTCGCCCTCGCCTCCCGTCCCCTCGCCCTCCCTTCCCTCCTTCGGGAAGAGACCAAACCCAGTAATTGACGGGGCAAGCCCGGAAATCCCCCCCAAGAAAGAATTTCCTTGTGACGTACCCAACCCATTAGCATCAAGTGACAAGAAGAGTTGGCCCAAATTTGACAGGACAATGACAGTGCAGGGGCCGCTATATGTTGTGCAAGCTGCACGGGATGCGCCCACGTGGCACGATTCACAGGGCAACGACAGAAACACGAGGAGCGGACGCCCAGGCTTGAGGAGGACATGGGGGCGGGCCATGTCGCCGCGGCGCTCAAACAAATGATTAAACCTGCTTACAGTTTGCGCAAGAAGCGAACGAGGCCCAGCTCGCCCGCCAGCTTCGCAGCCCCCAGGAATGGCGAGGCCTCCTGGCGGTCCGCGTAAGACGTCACTCCGCTGGTCCCCCCAGCAGCCCTTGAAAGTGTCGATAGTTTCGCAGATCGCAGCCCCCGAGGGGGTGGCGAGGTTTCATTCGAGTCTGGGTAGGACGTCACTCCGCTGGACCCCCCCCCGCAGCCTTCGAAAGTGGCGACAGTTTCGCTTGTCGCAGCCCCCCAGGGATGGCGAGGTCTCATCTGAATCTGGATAGGACGTTATTCCGCTGGCCCCCCCATCAGTCCTCGAAAGCGGCGACAGCCTCGCTGGTTGCAGCCCCCCCAGGCATGGCGAGGTCTAATCTGAGACTGCGTACCACGTCACTCCGCTGGACCCCCAGCAACCCTCGAAAATGGCGACAGCTTTGCAGTGGCGACCGTTTCACACATCGCAACCCCACAGGCATGGCGAGGTTTAACATGAGACTGCGTATCACGTCACTCCGTTGGATCCCCCAGCAGCCTTCGACAGTGGCGACCGTTTCGCACATCGCAACCCCACAAGGATGGCGAGGTCGAATGTGAATCTGCGTAGCACGTCGCTCCGCTGGATTCCCCCAGCAGCTCACGAATGTGGTGACAGTTTCGCAGATCGCACCCCCACAGGGATGGCGAGGTCTAATCTGAATATGTGTAGCACTCCACTGTGCGGGACCCCCCAGCAGTCGCCGAACGTGGCGACAGTTTCGCAGATCGCAAGCCCACAGGTACGGCGAGGTCTAATATGAATCTGCGTAGCACGTCACTCCACTGGACCCCCCCCAGCAACCTTCGAATGTGGTCACAGACTGGCAGATCGTAGCCCCCCAAGGATGGCGAGGTATGAGCCGATTTGGCACGCAAAAACGAACGAGGTAAGAGGCAGGAGAGGGGAGCCAGGGGACGGGAAGGAGGAACAGGAGGAGGTGGAGACCGCACTGCTCCATTCAAAATGAATACCCAATGCAGGAGGGCAAACCACACAGGGAGGTAGGTGCGATTAGAAGAAAGGGGCGGGGGAGAGAATTCAGAGAAAAAAGATCGCAACGCAACCATTGAATTCACCTACCGTTCTTCCCCATTGTATCCAACCTCACCAAGGATCTGTGGAGCGTGCCGACACCAGGGATGGTTGAACATTCCTGGGGCGTGCGAGGCATGCGGGAGTATTGATGAGTTGAGGCCCGTTGCCAGAGGTGACATATGTGTAGTTCATCCCGAAAATGGCCAAGTGCGTGCTTGGAATGATGTTGCGAGGAGTGAGTTCGATCCCAAACTCACGTTGACAGCTAGGGAGGAGGAGATGGAACAATTCTGGAAACACGAGGTCTATGAGAAAATCATGAGGAATCGTGTCGGGCTATGATCGGCGAGGTCCCCATCGGTACGAGGTGGTTTGATACCAGCAAGGGCGACGATGTCAATCCCGATTGCAAATTGGAAGCTCAGAAGCTGCCTTTGTCAAATTGCTGAGAGACCAGGACATGACAGAGGAGAGCGCGAGAAAATACGCAATGTGATCACATATGTTAAACGGGCTTAATGTTCTTTCACAGGCAAGAAGGAACATCCATCAGGCTACCCGATGGAAATCGTGCACCAGGCATGTGTGGAAGACTATAACAGCCAATGTGCGGCACTCGGGGACGCCACCAGCAACGGGGAGGACCTTTGTATGGATTTCGCACGTGACGTTGGCTTTGACAACGGGAAATCATCACTATGTGTTGAAACACATGACTCAGCGAATACGGGTAACAGCTCATTGTGACGACTTTGTTTTTTTGGGTAATTGCGTGGATCTTGACTGGCCCGAAAGAGAAATCAACATATTTTTGAAATTCGAATCCGGGACATATTCGGATCAGGATCAACAAGGTTTCAAGCCGATCGTGATTCTCAACCGAATTGTTGAATGGAGCTGGGGTGGGTTATGGTATGAGGCAGACCAAAGGCATTTTGGAATATTTGTCAAAGACCAGGCCTGGAGCGAGTCAAAGTGAGATGTGAGATACCTGGTGGAAAGAATGCTTGCGGATATATACCAAGTGTAAGTGGCTCGAGCTAACCATTTGTCACAAAACCGATCCGACATGCAGTTTTCAGTGATGGAGCTTGCGCGCTCTATATCAGCTCCGACCCGAGGGGCTTGGAAACGCCTCGTGAAGTTGGGCAAGTATTTCAAGGACCAGGACAGGTGTGGATAACAGTACTTGTACCAGGAGTGCCTTCAGGAATTAACGGTGTGGACCGACGCTGATTACGCCAGATGTAAGAGGGCACGTACATCAGCAAATGGTGTGGCAGTCATGTGAGGACCACTTTTGAAAAAATCGTGGGGTTCGACTCGCACCGTAGTGGCGCTATCTTGTGGATCATCGAATTGCTATGCAATTGTGACAGGTGGTTCAGTCGCACTAGGGCTATAAGCAGTTCTCACATATTTCAACGTTGATTGCGGCATCGTGCGAATGAGCGATGCCAGTGCGGCGATTGCCTTCGCAAGCCGGCGGGGATTAGGAAAAGTCAGGCTTGTTGATGTTTGTCATTTTTGGCCGCAAGGAAAGGTGGGACGAGGAGACACTACATTGGCCAAAGTAGGAACACATGAGAGTTTGTCATATGCTTTGATTGAACATGTGAGCAGGGCTGACATGCCCATACGTGTGCGACGTGCAAATCAACACGTCGTAAATGAAAAACACGAGCTGGCACCAGCTACGTACTGTTAGCTTAACCAGAGATGAAGTCATCGTTGCGTGCCATTTTGACCGGTAGAGTTGAGGTCAGGATCCGTTGCAATCCAAGTGCTCGTCTACACGCGTCATGGAGCATGTTGATCAGTCCGTATAACCTGGTGTGCTGTGCCACTTAACAATCATGTATCGCGTGTTAGGAGGCCCCGTGCACGCCTACGTCCAATCCGTCGTCGCCCAGTGCTTGCGCCAAGAATGCCTTCTCGTATTGTAGTGGCGTTCGGCGCTTGGGGTGCCCCCCAGACTGGGCGGCGACACGTCGCCGACAGACACGCACGCACACGCTCGCAGACATTACGCGCACCCACGCACACACGCACGCACACACACACAATACATATACCCACAGACACACACGCACACCACACTCACACACCCGCGCCCCCCCTCGCAGGCACATGCACACGCACACGCCGGCAACGCACACACATACACACACACACACACACACCACGCACACCGCGCGAACACACACACACAGACACACACACACACACGCACCACACAACAGATACGCACTTCACCGGCACCTTCGTCTTCCACCCCATTTGTTCCCCGTTTTCCGTTCGTGTCCCGTTCCAGTTCTTTTCTCCCTTTTTCCAAGATTCCTTTCTCGCGTGCGCGGACAAACATTACTCCGCGCACGCGCGCGCACCCCGCCTCCCCTCCTTCCCCGGCAGAGCCACCCCGGCAACCCCCCCAGAGGCTGAAATCGGGGCTCAAGAGACGGGGGTCGATTAAAACGGGGGTCAGCCAGGGCACCGGAACCTTCAGGATCCTGCGAAAACCCCTTCTGGCTGACCCAGGTTGGCGAGCCGCTCGTGGCCGCGAGGCGGCCGCGCATATTGGTTGACCTGGGTTTGCGAAGACCTGCGTTGCAGTTTTTCTCCTGCATTGCAGTTTTTGGATTCCTGCTGACCCGGGTTTGGATTGACCCGGGTCAGAAGATCCCCGATGAAGCTCAGCTTTGAGGCTGTAGCTGGGGCCTCCTCGAACTCAGACGCCACGGGACCTCCCCTTCCCCTCCCCCGCGCCATCGGAACCCACGCCACCAGAACCCCCCCCCTATTCCCCCAGGCGGGCCGGGGGATCGGACCCCCCCCCCACGCCGCCTGAACCCACGCCACCGGAACCCTTCCCCCCCCTCTCCCCCCTTCCCTTGCCCCGGCAGAGCCACCCCAGTCACCCCTCCCCTTTTAAACTCACACGCCAGATCGGTGGATTTTACCCACGTAGAGTTGCCACGGTGCATCTTACAGTTTCCATCTCACAAGTGTGTCCAGCTCGCTTCATAGCAGTTCTCCGCCTCCCAATCGACCAACACAGACCGCAGGGGGGAGTTTTAACATAGCTGTGCGACTGGGTGAGGATGCCAGGGTGTCCGATACTATTAGTATTTTGATCAAGTACTTTTCTTCTCCAGGGGAAATGGTTCCTACCATACTTTTAGGAGGCGGAGGAGGAGGGGGAGGAGGAGGAGGGGGAGGAGCAGAAAGATGAGACGGGGGAGCAAGGGGGACCACGACGAGGTATGTATGATGCGGCGCAGAAGGATAAGGATGAGGAGGTGGGGGGCTCAGGGACAATGGCTCTGTCGGTCTGGGCTTTGCAGTCTCCGAGGTCGTGCGGGAGATAATTTGTGAGCACACGGGGCTCGACATAGCAGTATCCATTGTCGGCCAACTCTGGTTCGCATTCGAGAATGAGGCCCTTGCTTGAGGATCGGGGTTAGGATTCGCGCAGCGGATATATATATATATATGTATATATACATACACACATACATATAGTTATACATATATATACATAGGTATGTATGTATGTATGTATGTATGTATGTATGTATGTATGTATGTATGTATGTATGTATGTATGTATGTATGTATGTACGTATGCATGCATGCATGCATGCATGCATGCATGCATGCATATATGTGTATACATGTATGTATGTATGTATGTATGCATGCATGCATGCATGCATGCATGTACGTACGTACGTACGTATGTATGTATGTATGTATGTATGTATGTATGTATGTATGTATGTATGTATGTATGTATGTATGTACTCTTGCATGCATGCATGTATGTCTGTCTGTCTGTGTGTGTGTGTGTCTGTCTGTCTGTCTGTCTGTCTGTCTGCCTGCCTGTCTGTCTGTCTGTATGTATGTATGTATGTATGTATGTATGTATGTATGTATGTACGTATGTATACAGGAGTCCAAGTGTTTTTTTGCACATTGTCGTGGCGCTCCCGCTTGCGAGGCACTGAGGGAAGGCGCGGCCAAGGCGCGCGAATTGAGGGACCTGTGCGCCGCAGACGCGCTCTCGGACTTTCCCCCCGCAGTGGTAACGCTTGTTGCAACAGAGAGAGCACTTCAGGGGAGCAATAATGATGTGGAAGCGGCGGGGGAGGAGGAGGAGGATGAGGAGGAGGAAGACGAGAATAAACAATGAGGATGACTAGACTAGGAGGGGGAAGCATTGTCAGGATACTCTGAGATGGGGCATTGGGAGTCGACGGAGTAGAGGGAGGAGGAGAAGGAGGAGGAGAAGGAGGAGATAGGACCGACGAGTGCGCAGCTTCTCCTCCTTCGTGCTCCGGCGTGACCGATCCGGCGCCCTCCGCTCGAGACATCAGAAGTGTCAGCCGGCCCGCGCTGCGGCGAGGAGGCGAAGGCGGGCGCCCCCCGTACGGAGTCGAGGCAGTGCAGCCAGCGCACGAGGCGGCGTCGAGGCGGCGACGGGCGCCCACACTGCGGGGCCATCGTGCGAGGCGGCGAGGAGGGGGCGGTGGCGAGTGCCCAGCGGTCGGAGCCTCGGGAGGGCCATCCATCGCACGAGGCGGCCGACGAGGCGGCGGCAGGCGCCCGTGGTGCGACAGCCGGGAGCTGCTGGCCAGCGCATGAGGCGGCGACGAGGCGGCGACGGGCGGCCCACCGAGCAAAAGCCTGGAAAGGCCATCCATTGCTCGAGGCGGCAGCGAGGCGGCGACGGGTGCCCACCGCGCGAAAACCGGGACGTGCCACCCAATCTAAGTCAGAAGCGAAGGCAGCACACCTTGGTGCAACCACATTTTTCGGGATGATAGTCTTGGCTGTGGCCTCGGGACTTCATGGAGCCGCATGTGTGCCTAACGTGGTCTCTTGTGGGCTCTGTAGGTGCCTTTCGGGCGTGTTGGGGCCGCTTGCGTCGTCTTGTGAGCCTCTTGGACTGTTGCTGGGACATCTTGAACGCCCAAAGCTGTTTCTGCATTCCTGCGCCCCGTCCCCCCCGCCTCCCATCCAACCATTCAGAAACGGGTCCCCTATGAAGGCTTTTTTGGGGAGGTGTTTGTCTCTGCGAGATTTTCAGGGAAACCCTATGACGTGTGCCACGCAGGAAGAGGGCGGAAAACGGGGGGGGAGTAAGGGGCATGTGCTGGTCGCCGCGCTTCTTTAGCTGAGCGAGCAGGACCCGGACCCCGACACGCGGGCCCTGATGCTAGGCGGGGCCGCCCGTATTGTGGAATTTGGTGGTGGGTCGAGGCCAGATCGTTTATTCTACAGGCTTACGCCACATCTGCCAACCCAGCGAGGTCGTTCGTGGGCCTGACTTGTGCAGAGTGCTTGGTCACTTGGTGGTCTCGTTGGAGAGGCCATTTGAGTCAGTTCTCCAGATATTTCGCGGGATTGCGGGAACTCCATGGACAAACCCCATGCGCAGCAGTGAATTTGGGCGTTCTGCGGGCCATCTGCCGGGTCTCTGAAGGGGGTCCTGAAGGAATCATCTTGGTGCCAAGACGGAGCCCGAGACGGCCCTCCTGAGTCGTGTCCCCTCGGACGCGCCGTGGGCCAGAGGTCCGTTGTGAGGATGGGCGTGCGCGCGTTTGAACGACGGTGGTTGTGCCAGAGAGGGGCCTGAGCACAAGGGTTGGGCTCGCCTTGCTGTTGCCGTGGGGACTGCCGCGCGCAAGTGTGCGGGGGGAGTTGCACAAAGGTTGTGCCAGAGAGGAGTCCGAAGTAAACGAAAGGCGAGCGGAGGTTGCCGTAGGCGGGGGCGAAAGTAAGCTCCGGGCGACAGGGTGCCATCTGGGATCGCGCAGTGGGCCTTTCGGGATCCTTTTGGGCCGTCGGCGGCGCCTTGTTAGCCGTATGAAGGCCTTTTTGGTTCGGGGGCTATCTTGCGGGTTTTGTGGGCCGCCTCCGGGCCTTCCGCGATCTGGGACGCCTGTTGGGTTTCGGGTCAGAGGTCCAGGCCTCTGACGCAGTATGCCAGATTGTGAGGTGTCCTGACCAGGTGCGGCAATTTTGGCTGATTGGGGCCCTAGGGGGGAGTCCTTTGGGGGCCATCTTGGAGCGTCTACTGGCCAGTGGGGGCTCTCCTGGGCAGTCTGTGGCGGCTTGCGGGCCGTATTGGGGCCATCTTGGGCTGGGTGGGGCCACGGCTTCGGAGCCACTTTGCCAACACATGTCCCTTTTCCTTAATGGGCGACATGATTTTGGCTAGTTGGAGCCCTTGTGGAGGGTCTGTTGGAGGAACCTTGGAGGCTTCGTGGTCTGTCGTGGCCAGATTTTGTTTTTCACTCGTGCTTGTCCTTTCGTTTCTTTCCTTACGTTTTTTGGCATTCGGTGGGGGGCCGTCGACGCAGTTGGACGCGGTTAACAAGTCTGACATGGGCCCTGCCCAAACAAGGTCTCCGAGTTTACTTTTGTGAGTTAATTTGGCTGAAGACAATTTGCTTCCAAAGGTGTGCGTGGTCAACTAGGGCTGGGTCCAAAGTCGGTGTACAGCTGCCAGCATCGGAGGATGGGGAGTGAGATCGCAGTGAAATGGAGACCCCCCACCGGGAAATCGGTTTCGGTTTCGTGTTCGTGTCGTGCCTGCGGGCGAGGCGAAGCTGCGCGTGATCCTCGTGTAGCTAGGCCAAAGTAGGAGCGAAAGTCCGTTCCCGTCCGGCGGTGGCTGGGAGGTGTCCCAGTTGGGCCGGGCGGTGTCCCGGGTGTCCCGGGTGTCAGTAGGAGCGAAAGTCGGTTTCCCGTCCGCCGGTGGCCGGGAGGTGTCCCAGTTGGGCCGGGCGGTGTCCCGGGTGTCCCGGGTTTCTTGGGCGTCCCGGCGCTAACGCATGTCGCTAATTTCGTAATTCCTTTTTTGTCGGCGCCTGCGGCGGGCTTACTTATCCAATCCAGCTTATCTGATCCAATCCATCTTGTCCAATCCAATCCATTTTATCTTATCCAAGGTGACAGGCTGGAGGTCAGTCAGGGTGGGCATTTGATCTCAATCCTTTCCCAACCTCCTTATCGCCCGCAGGGCGGTCGTATAGGTAATGCAGTATTGCGCGAGATGCCTTACAGGCTCGGCATCCAGATCTTGGACGCCCTCAGGCTTCTCGCAGACGCCTACGGCGATCTACCCCACCCTTGGAGCCTCTTGGGAATGGCTGAGTGGTTGAATGTCGGGCCAACGTTTGGCTAAGCTATTGGACTATGTGTTCCTCCAACCGTTTTGGAAACCCTTCGGGGAACACAGGAGGGAGTAAGAGGGGAGGAGTAGGACGCGGATAATGATGACAATGGTGATGATGATGATGATGATGATGATGATGATGATGTTGATGATGCTGATGATGATTATGAAGATGATCATGCTGATGATGATGCTAACGATGATGATGCTGCTGATAATGATGATGATGAACATGACGATGATGATTATAACGATGAGGATGACGATAATGGTGATGACGATGATTCTGATGACGATGATACTGATGCTGATGCTGATGCTGATGTTGATGGTGATGCTGATGATGGTGATGACCTTGGTTCGTCCTGACACGCTTTTCATTGTATGTGGTCTCAGTTTTGTTGTTGCTGTTGTTGTGGTTGTTGTTGTTGGTATTTTCGCAGTGAACGTTTCGAGTCGAAAAGCGATAGAAACACGATACGTTGTTGTATAACAAGTTTTAAAGATGCTGTCTTTTTCAAGCGTTTTAAGACCTGGCGCTGGGGATCATCCATTTTTGACGCGTTTCTTGATTTCTTGTCGAACGCTGCTGCTTGTTTTCCCTGCCGTCTTCGCTCCCGCTCTCCCGTTCCTGCTGCCTCCTGGTCCTCCTGCTCCGCGCGCAGAGCTAAAAACGGGAAAAACGCCTCAACACTGGTCTAACACCAGCGCGCAACAGGCCCGGAGGCCCCGCGACCAGCCAGCAGCAACGGCTGGAAAGAGAAAGAGGAACACAGCAAAACAATCGAGGACGGCGTAGACGGCAATATTCAACAAAGCAGTGCGCTGATAAAAAACGCCAAGCATTCAAAGCTAAACATGCAACAAGGAACGAACCGATTTCTTTTAGCGTGATTAGTGTTTGTAGTTGGTGCCTAAAAGCGCTAAACCATGTTTTCCAGGACACCAAGTTGAAAACTGTAGAACAGAGTGCAGGACATACTGAGGACGGACGGATGATGATGATGATGATGATGACGTTGATGATGACGATGATGATGATGCTGCCGATGCTGTCGTTAATGTTGATGGTGAAGATGACGACCACGACGACGATGATGATTATGTTGATTATGCTTATGATGATGACGCTGTTGCGGATGCTGATGCTGATGCTGATGCTGATGCTGCTGCTGATGATGATGACGGTGATTATGGTGATGATGATGGCGTTGATGATTATGATTCTGATGATGATGATGGTGACGATGACGATGATGATGATGAGGATTATAACGATGATTCTGGTGACGTGGATGATGATGATGATGATGATGATGATGATGATGATGATGATGATTATGATGATGGCGATGATAATGATGATGCTGATTCTGATTATGATGCTGATGATGTTTATGATGATGCTGCTGCTGCTCGTGATGATGCTGATGCCGATTCTGAGATGGTGCTTGTGCTGATGATGATGTTGATGATGCTGCTGATGAGGATGCTGACGATGATGATGAGGATGATGATGATGATGACGATGATGATGACGATACTGATGATGATGATGATGCCTGTGCTGATGCTGATGCTGCTGATGATGATGTGGATGTTTACGATGATGATGCTGCTGATGATGATGATGATGACAATGATTATGCTTATGATGATGCTGATGCTGATGCTAATGATGATGCTGATGCTGTTCATGACGATGATGCTGATGATGATGCTGATGCTGATGATGGTGCTGATGTTGAGGTGGAGGGAGGATGGAGAGGAGGGGAAGGAGGAGGACGATGTTGATGATGGTGATGACTATTATGATGATCATGACGACGATGCTGATGCTGATGCTGATGCTGATGCTGATGCTGCTGATGATGATGATGTTGTTTATGATGTTAATGATTACGATGATGATGCTGATGATGCTGCTCATGATGATGATGATGATGAGGCTGATGCTGATGTTGATGCTGATGCTGATGATGCTGATGATGATGACGATGATGGTGCTGATGATGATGATGCTGACGATGATGATGCTGATAGTGATTCTGAAGCTTATGCTGATACTGATGCTGATGCTGATGCTGATTCTGATGATGATCCTGATGATGTTGATGATGAAGGTGCTGATGATGACGATGATGATGCTGCTGCTGATGATGATGATGAGATGATGATGCTGATGATGATGATGATGGTGCTGGTGCTGCTGCGTCTGCTGCTGCTGATGATGATGATGATGCTGATGCTGATGCTGAGTATGATGATCATGATGAGATGATGCTGATGATGATGTTGATGCTGATTCTGGCGATGATGGTGCTGATGATGATGATAGACATGATGATGCTGATGCTAATGATGATTATGATGCTTCTGATGATGCTGATGATGATGACAATGATGCTGATGTTTCTGATGATGGTGATGCTGTTCATGATGCTGATGCTGATGCTGATGATGCTGCTGCTGATAATGATGATTCTGTTCATGATGCTGATGCTGATGCTGATGTTGATGTTGATGTTGATGCTGATGATGCTGATGAGGATGATTATTATGATGATGATGTTGGTGATGTTGATGCTGATTATGATGTTTCTGATGATGATAGTGATGCTGATGATGATGATTATGGTTATGATGTTGCTGATGATGATGTTGATGATGTTGATGATGGTGGTGTTGATGATGATGATGAGGCTGATGCTGATGTTGATGCTGATGCTGATGCTGATGATGCTGATGCTGATGCTGATATTGATGATGATGGTGCTGCTGCTGATGATGATGAACATGATGATGATGATGATGATGATGATGATGATGTTGTTGATGTTGATGATGATGATGCTGATGCTGATGCTGATTCTGATGTTTCTGATGATTATGCTGATGATGATGATGATGATTATTGTGTTGATGATGTTGCTGATGATGATGTTGATGTTGTTGTTGTTGTTGTTGTTGTTGTTGTTGTTGTTGTTGTTGTTGTTGTTGTTGTTGTTGTTGTTGACGATGATGATGATGATGATGATGATGATGATGATGATGATGATGATGATGATGATGATGATGATGATGATGGTGTTGATAATGATGCTAATGATGATGCTGATGCTGATGCTGATGATGATGATGCTGATGCTGATGCTGCTGATGATGATTAGGAGGAGGGGTGAGGAGTTGGAGGAGGAGAAGGAGGAGGAGGAGGAGGAGGAGGAAGAAGAGGAAGAGAGTAAAGAATGAGGACACTTCTTCTGTGTTGCCTCGGAGGTCTTGCCTTCGGAGTGGGCTTCAGATTCCCCGCGTGGCCTGGGAAGCTTCCCCCTGGGAGCGGCGGGCTCGTGGCACCCGACTTGGAGCCTCTGAGGGTTGCCGCGGAGGCAGTTGCTCGGATGGATCTGTGTTGGCGTCTGCTCGTGCCTCGAGCGGTTGCCCACATGGTATTACGGTCGGAGGTGGGTGTTGAGATCGCGGTTTCGTCTTCGTGTCGCTGCTCTGACTAGGGCGCCTCCGGGCCAAAAGACCGCCTCTCCCCCCCGTGTTGGCCAGCGGTGGCCGAGGGTGTCCCGCCGTGGTGTCCCGATGGTGTCCCTTGGTGTCTGGTGGTGTCCGGTGGTGTCCCGTGGTGTCCCGCGATGTTCCGTGGTGTCCCGTGGCGCGGTGTTCCGTGGTGTCCCGTGTTGTCCCGTAAGATCGATAGTGAGATCGATGGTGAGAATGATAGTGAGACCGATAGTGAGATCGATAGTAAGATCCGTAGTGAGATCGATCGTGAGATCGATAGTTCGATCAATTAGATCGATCGATTGTAAGATCGATTTTGATATCGAGATCGATATTGATAATCTATATATATACCTATACACACATACATCTATATTCATACACGCAGAGCTATAGTAAGATCGATAGTGAGATCGATAGAGGGATCGATAGTGAGAACGATACTGACATCGATAGTGATATCGATAGTGAGATCGATAGTGAGATCGATAATGAGATCGATCGAGTGAGACCGATAGTGAGATCGATAATGAGATCGGTAGTGAGATCGGTAGTGAGATCGATTGAGGGAGACGCTGATTCCCCCCCCCACCGAACCTCATTATCGAAGGGTGGTCGTATAGGTATCAGAGGGAAGGTTGAACGAGGAGGAGGAGGAGGAGGAGGACATGGAGAAGGAGACCTCTTGGGGCTTGGGGCCTCTCGGGGCCCTCTTGGGCTTGGGGCCTCCTCGGGGCCTCGTGGAGCCTCTTGGCAGCATTGTCGGTCCTTTTGGGGCGCTGTTGGTCTGGTCCGTCTAACGCCTTCGGAGGCCGACTTGAGGGCGTCCCCGAGCCGTTCTGGTGGCCGCTTGCAATAATGATCAGAAAGCAGAATGTATCAATGATTTTTGCGCGCGCGAGCGCACGTATGTGGACCGCATAGTCTTATTTCAATTGGGTTCGCAACGTAGATCAAACAGTTGTGTGCAATGTGTCGTGGATGTTGCGGTGGTTCATTCACAGCAGCGGAGTATTTTTAAGTCGGGCATGTCCTCCTACAGGAGGAATATTCCAAAAATAGTTAATTAAGATAGGGGACGATTTTGTGGACTATCTTTGACAATGTTTGAATATTTGTTTGGACAATCTTTGAATTTTTCTTTCATAATTCGCCTGTAGGAGGACATGCCCGACCTAAGATTCTCCAGGCTCACGCCACATCCGCCGACCCCTTGATTCGTACCGGCGGCTATCGCCGCGTTTCCGCCTTCACTGCTCGTAGCTGCCAGGCGTTACAGTGCAGTGGCAAGTGCCAGAAGAAAAGATTGAGAGGCATGGCAAAGCGCATGAAAAAAAGAACGGAAGAGGAGTAGTCGGAGGTGGAGGAGGAGCAGAGGGAGGAGGAGGAGGATGAGGAGGATGAGATTGAAGAGGATGAGGAGGTCGAGGATCAGGTTGAGGAGGATGAGGAGGGTCAGGTTGGGGAGGATGGCGAGGGGGAGGGCAGTCTTGGGGCCATCTTGGGCGTGTTCGAACGCTGGTTTGGCTACTCGGGGCCTTCTTGACCGTCTCGGGGGCCCCTTGGTGCGCTCTTGGTTCGTTTTCGGGCCCTTTGCTCCCCCCGGCGGCGTTCGAGCCGGGATCAACCGGAGCGCGGATGACCCCGGCTCGAACGCCTCTGGGCTACTTTGGGGCTGTATTGGAGGCCTCCAGGGCCGTCTGGGAGCGTCGGAAAGCCCAAAAGGCAAATTTGTGAAAAATGTACGTTTCACGAAGGGAACGGGCCAATTTTTGCGCCGAGGGGCCCTCCTGGGGGTCTCTTGGGCTGTCTTGGGACCATCTTGGGCGTGTTCGAACGCTGGTTTGGCTACTCGGGGCCTTCTTGACCGTCTCGGGGGCCCCTTGGTGCGCTCTTGGTTCGTTTTCGGGCCCTTTGCTCCCCCCGGCGGCGTTCGAGCTGGGATCCACCGGACCCGGATGACCCCGGCTCGAACGCCTCTGGGCTACCTTGGGGCTGTATTGGAGGCCTCCAGGGCCGTCTGGGAGCGTCGGAAAGCCCAAAAGGCAAATTTGTGAAAAATGTACGTTTCACGAAGGGAACGGGACAATTTTTGCGCCGAGGGGCCCTCCTGGGACGCATCTTGGAGGCCTCTTGGGGCCTCTTGGGGCCGTCTTGGGCCGTCTGGAGGCGATCGTCGGTGTCTTTGATCGCTCTTCGACCGTCTGTGACCATATTGAGCTCTCTTGGAGGCCACTTGAAGCGCTCCTGGAGCGCTCTTGGGGCCGCCTTCGGGGCCCTCTTGGGCAATCTTGGGCGCCTCTTGGGCTGTCTTGGGGCTCTCTTGGGCTGCCTTGGAGCTTCCCTGGAGGCTTCTTGGACCGTCTTGGGGCGGTATTTAGGGCCTCTTGGGCCGTCTGGGAGCGTCGGAAAGCCCAAAAAGCGAATTCGTGAAAAATGTACGTTTTACGAAGGGAATGGGCCAATTTTTGCGTCTAGGGACCCTCGTGGGACGCATCTTGGAGGCCTCTTGGGGCCTCTTGGGGACCTCTTGGGCCGTCTTGGAGGCCTCTTAGCCCGTCTTTGAGCCATCTTGGGCGTCTTGGAGCGCTCGTTTGGCGTCTCGGGGCTCCCGTGGGCCGTCTTGAAGGCCTCTTGGGGCCATCTTGGCCCGTCTTGAGGCTTCCTGGGGCCCGGAAAAGCCCCGGCGGCGCTCGTCCCGGGCCCCGGCGGCGCTCGTCCCGGGCCCGGGGGGGGGGGTCAAATCGCCGGTTTGGGGTCCCGGGGGGGGGACTATAGGGGGGGGAACTATCTCACACGCCTAGAGACCCACAAGGGGTCGGCGGATTAGTTATATGTTCACCGTTTCGCTTTTGTCACAAGGGAAGCAGGATCTGGCCCGGTACGGCTATTGGATGTCGTTGCTATCTTAACGTGTTCTAGTCTATAATGATCTGGCTTCGGATGTACACGGTTATACCACCCTATCACAAAGTCTTGGCTCTTTAGACCATCGCGGCGCGATGATACATATTCCAGCTCATAGCTTGTCGTAGCCAGCCGCATCATCAAGTCCCCCAATGCCAGAGGCAGTGAAAGAAGTCAACGATGGGGACGTGTTGAGGATGTCTCCTTTGCGCCGAATCCATTCCGGAAGGCTGTGCAAGTTGTTGACCTCATGCGCGCATCTCGACCAGGTTGATGAGGACATGTGCGCACATTGATCATGGCGATCAGAAGCATTAGCGCGATTGCAGTTTTTGTTTATCGCAAAGAACGTGGTGTTAAGTATTTGCAGAAGGTTTACACCACACATCATGCCATATCCAGAGCCCAGTATTACGTAGAAGGGATCGTGCTGCTATCAGATGGGGCGTCGCACCGAAATGTGTGTGTGTGTGTGTGTGTTTCAGCTTTTCAGGGTCCACTCGTTTTGATGGACGTCTCATTTGAACCACGGCGGACTCAATTTCGCCAGTGCAGCATCAGGGGCCCGAGACTGCACTCTGGCACCGACAAATATTCACCCCTCCTGGGGTTCCCGCCTGCAAATTTCTGATATCATGCGCGCATCTCGGTCAAATTGCTGAAGTCATGCGCGCACCTCGATGATTGCGTTGATGAGCATTGGCGCGCGCGCAGAACACCAGCATTTTCATTTCGCGTGTGTCTGTTGTTTTAATTGCTGATGTAAGGGTGTTTTCAATGTGTTGAAGCAGAGCTCGTCCTGGAAAGCTAGAAAACAAGTCATGTTTGAGATATTCTGTTCTGCATACCCGCGAGCGTGCTCATGTGGCTCGCTTGTTTTTCTCCCCAAGCAACTCACAACATATATCAAACAAGGTCAATTGAATGGTGTGTTCTTCGAGGGATCGTGCTTGGGCCAGATCGGATTGCGCACCGAATTGTATCATTTCACACGTAGGATAGACGTGGTGCCCACCGCATCGTATTATTCACAGCGGGTCGTGCCAGGGTCAGATCCTGCGAATGACGTCGTGCTACTGTTTCACAGCTTGGCTGGACGTGGGCTTCGTCATACATACGAAGGCGCATGGGAGAATGCACGGGCCCGACCAGGCTCGGTCCGGCACGCGCGGTGTAGTAAACCAGAGAGAGAGAGAGAGAGAGAGAGAGAGAGAGAGATATAGAGAGAGAGAGCGTCTTCTGTGAATGTTTTACACTGTGGAAATCCCAACCTCCTTGGCTCTGGAATTGCCCCCCCCCGCTCTCGGAACCCCAACCCCCCCTGCGATAACACCCCGCCGCCTTTCGCCCACTTTCTTCGCCGCATCGTCGACGTCGTCGTCGTCGTCGTCGTCGTCGTCGTCGTCGTCGTCGTCGTTTGCCAGTGCTGGGCGTCCGTCGGGCGGGCGGCAGGACACTCGTCGTTGTCGGCGAGTCGGCCTGGCGGGCGGGACGTCGTCGTCGTCGTCGTCGTTGTTGTGGCCTGGGCCTTGTCGTCGTCGTCGTCGTCGTCTTCGTCGTCCTTTGCCAGCGAGTCCAGCGTGCGGGTGGACAGGACATGTCGTCGTCGTCGTCGTTGTCGTGAGCAGTCTTGCTGGCGGGACACGTCGTCGTCGTCCTCGTCGTCGTGATGTCGTCGCATTCGTCGTCGCCGTCGTCGTCGTCGTCGTCGTCGTCGTCGTCGCCGTCGCCGTCGCCGTCGCCGTCGCTCCCCTTGCCGTCGCTCGCTGTCGCCGTCGCTGTTGCCGTCGCCGTCGTCGCCGTCGTCGCCGTTGTCGTCGTCGTCGTCGTTGTTGTCGTGATGTCGTGGTCGTCGCACTCGTCGTCGTCGCCGTCGTCGTCGTCGTCGCCGTCGTCGTCGTCGTCGTCGTCGTCGTCGTCGTCGTCGTGTTGTCGTGGTCGTCGCACTTGTCGTCGCCGTCGTCGCCGCCGTCGTCATCGTCGTCGTCGTCGTCGTCGTCGTCGTCGTGTTGTCGTGGTCGTCGCACTTGTCGTCGTCGTCGTCGCCGTCGTCGTCGCCGTCGTCGTCCTCGTCGTCGTCGTCGTTGTTGTGCCGTCGTCGCCGTCGTCGTCGTCGCCGTCGTCGTCGTCGTCGTTGCTGTGCCGTCGTTGTCGTTGTCGTCGTCGTCGTCGTCCTCGTCTTTGTTGTCGTCAGCGTCGGCGTCGTCGTTGGCGTGGGCGAGTCCGTCTGTCGGCGGGCGGGCGGGACACGTCGTCGACGTCATCACGGGCGAGGGGAGTCGGTCGGGCGGGCGGGCAGCACGCGTCGTCGTCCTCGTCGTCGTCGTCGCCGTCGTCGTCCTCGTCGTCGTCGTCGTCGTTTTTGTTGTCGTGGTTTTGGCCTCTTCGTCTCTATCGTCGTTGTTTGCTGGCGCTCGCGGGGGCGCAGGCGCTGGGACGGGGGGTGGGCGTTTGACCCCCCCGATTTTCACTCTGCAGAGGGTGGGGAGGTGCTTCAGATCTCCAGAGAAAGCGAGAGACAGATAGAAAGAGAGAGAGAGAGAGAGAGGGAGAAGGAGAGAGAGAGAGAGAGAGAGAGATTCGGCGCGTGCGCAGATGCCTGGGGTTGTCTCCATTTTTCACCTGTCCGCCTCAGGCTGCAGCAGCGCGGACGAGTACGCAGATTGGATCAGGGAGCGCCGCCCCTCTTCGCTCCTCCTCCCGCTCGGAGTCCGCCAAATCCTCCTCGTTCTGCTCCACCTCGTTCGACCCTGCGAGGCCGAGAGGGAAGCTGCCCAGGAATCCACGGCCGAGTCGCGGGTAGTCAGGGCGCGTCAGGCTTGCTTCGACTCAGAGCTATCATTCTTCTTGGCCCCCCCCCTGGCGGCGCGAAGATGCTCGTGCTTCGCGCATCACGGCTTCGGTCGGAGATCGGCGTCACCCCAACATACTTACACTATATGTGCGTCGCCCCCCCAGGGGCGATGCGCGCACCGAGAAATCTGATAGTAGATGCGTCGTGGCGGGCGCTTTCTGGCCAAACCGCTTGGGAAACGATATGCTACAAGATGGGTAAACTATATGTTCGGGTCGGATGCGTGCCTCCAAGGAGGACATATAGTATTAGTATGTCCATGTGCGTCCCAGGAGAGGCGCCCTTTTCCAAGGTTGCCTCGCGAGGGCGCGAAGGTGATCGCGCATCGCGCATCGCGCGGCGCGGTGCGCGAAGTTTGGTGACCTACAGTAGGAGCTCGACCACAAGAAACCTTCCACCATAATCCCAACCTTGAGAACCCAGGACGTCCAGTGAGTCTTGGTGTGGGAACGTCACGATTTCCGTAGCAAAAGCATCGGAACCCAAGCAACCCAGGGCAACCTGGAGGCAAGCAGGGTGTTTCTTGGCACGGGTTTCCACTGTAGGTTCTTGCAGGATGCGCCATTCCTGCGTCCAGACCCCGGCCGATCTGAGAACCTCCAAGACGGAGGTTTCGGCCCCCTGTCTGGACGTTCTGGGTCTGCAGGCCCTCGGCGGCGGGGGCGCGCCAGCGGTCCCTGTGCGGCTGGGGGCGGCTTCGACGAGCGCTCGAGGATCTCCTCCGCTGCGATGGCCTTCTTCGCTGCGTGATATCCGACCCCGAGCCAAACCTCCGGGTCGGGTTTGGAGGTCGCCGCGGCGATCGCGGCGGTTACATTTTGGGGCAAGGTTTTTGTCAAGGAGTGGCATGCCCCCTCCGAGCCCCCTGCCCCCGCTCTGCGATGTAGACGTGGCTCATAAGCACTAATATGCCGACAACGAGGTGCCAGTTTCTGTCCAATTTGTGCAGTATTGAGAAGGTCGATTCACACGCAACCATTTCGGACCTTCCCTCATTGTTGTCCCCACCTGTGCATGTAGGTCGACGACCGAAGAGTCGAACCTACAGGGGTTGCCGTAGGCAGAGGAAGGCGGCATGGGCGAGGGTAGCGATCCCTTCTCCTATGCGCCGCGGGCAGGCGGCGCTGTACCTGTTTCCAGTACCTGAGCCGAGACGGCAGCAGTAGATATGGATGTAATGATGACATGAGCGGACTTCACACGCACACACCCCGTCCCGAATCCCGCCCGCTCCACGTGGGCCTCGGGCCCACGGGAGACAAAGGCGGGGCTCGGGATCAGAGGTGTGAGGTCCACTCAGCATATCATCATATCCCCTGCAACTTCCAAACGAGGCCGTCCAGCCTAGGAGAGAGAGAGAAAGGGGACCAACACGTCACGCAGGGTACACGGGGGAGCCTACCCGCTTTTAGCGGGGCCAGGGTGCGCCCCCAAGAACGGCTCGGCACTCCTGGACGACTCCCTTTCTCGACGGGTGGCGAGGTTGGGAGAACAAGGGATGTAAGAAGTGGAAATCAATGCCGCGTCAAAGCTATAGACGCGGGGGTTTCCACCGGCACACAATACGTCGTGTGCAAAACAATTCGACATGTGTGGGTGCATAGCAACCCAACGCTCTTAATTCAAGAATACTGTGATCGAAGTTGTGATGACAACTGATCGAATCATACCTAAACAAGCATTCGTGGGGCACTCCAGGCCCAAAATCAACTTGGTATTCTGATTAAAGTTGTTTTCGACAACTGATCGTAGGGATTGCATGTGATCGTTGCTGTTACGACAACTGATCGAATAAACAATACTATGACGTCATGCGTGAGGCACTCCAGGCCCCCAAATTATGCGATGGACAGCTGAGATTTTGTAAAAGGGGTAACGTTACCAAACCAAGCGACATAGGAATCATGTTTTGCATATGCCGTACTCTGTTTTTTCGGCATCCCACGAAAAGAAAGTGAAATGTATGATCTGATAATATTTGCGACGGGCGACCTGTCTGGGTGCGTTCATGCCCTCGATGTCGCCAAACATGTCATGTGTGAATGGCGGGTGACCTGCCAGGGTACGTTTATGCCCATAATGCCAAACTATAGGTAACGATATGATGTCATGTGAAAGTCGAGAGAAGTATGGTATGAATGCCACACGAAACGTAACGATATCATATCAACAACAAATCAATCAACGATACATATTTTGGTCACAGCATGCGGGATCCCATATACGAATGCTACGGTTATCACGTTGTCCAATTCTACGAGTCGCAATATCATCGACCCAAATAATTTCACAATCGTTCTCATCGATCTAGACCCAGTTGTTCAGATAGTTCGACCAGTAGCGGTATGTGTTGTCGCTGTAGTGCTCGAGGTTGTAGTGCCACCACGCTTCTGGGAACGCCCTGCGGGTGCCGCTCCGAGCACGCTTGCTGGTCATGTGCTGCGAACCTTGCGGCAGGCGCGGCGGCGTAATCGGCCTCCGCGCTCCCGCCGCGATCGGCGTGGAAGCTGTTGCAGTCCCGCCGCTGGAGCAGGGCCGCCGGAAGACGCCGCGCCCGAGGAGGAGGCAGAGCCCATGGCAGGCCCATCGCGGCGCGGCGGTGGAGGAGAGGGTGATGGGGTAGAGCGGGGGTTGGTAACTGGAACAATCCCCTTGCCGAAGGCTTTACCCCCGTTGTGGTCGCAGCAGTGTGATGCCTCACTTGGAGCTGCAAAAGGTCGCAAGGTCCTGACCCGTCTCGCCGACCTGTAGAGCGTTCACACACGTCTTGTAGATGTGCTCATCAAAATTGGCAAGGAGGTCGGTGCAAGCTATTGTGTCCGTCTGAATTTCGAGGGCTCTTGCCTGGGCCACTGTCTCAATCCGCTCGCGGGTGTTTCCACTGGCGCTGGCCTCACGACCGAGACCACGGAGGGCCTGATCAGGGATCGCTGTCGGTGGCCAGATCGGCGGAAAGAGAGTTGCATCCCTTATCGGTCGTCTGATCGGGGAGATCGCCCATCGCAATGTCTCCGCGAGATAGGCGTGCTGAGGCAGTGTCAGGATGCTCGGCCATGATCTGCTTGGTCTGCTCCACGAGGGCCGTCATCCTGCAGGATATTATCCCTATCAGCACGGAGTACTTCGATGATTTGTTCCTGAGTGGGGGTGGCAGCAGATGCGGAGCTTCGTGGGTCAGACCTGGGTCTTGGAGACTCAAAGGAATTCCTCGGCATCGATCTCTGCAGATTTGCGCGGGGGATGATTGGTGTCAGCCGTGAAGATAGATGCGCCAGGTTGTTGTGCGCTCTCCGGACTGTCGTCTGGCCGATCCTGCCACAACGGGAATGTTGACTGAAGATATCCCTGAAGACACACATCGGCAGCAATTGAGTCGTCCAACAATTTTCGCAATGCATAGTGTCTCGGATAACTAGAGTCCCATGAACTATGGTGCGAACGATCTTCGACAACACACGCACGCAAGCGGATGGAGGGATCGAGAGAGGGAGAACGAAGGCAGGCGGCATCAGTAACAGGCCTGGCAGTTTTTGTGGTCTCCGTCGTCTTCTCGGTCTTTGGGCTGTGAGTGACGCAATGCATGGGGTCGATGGGTGGCCGATGTTGGCCAGGTAGCGTCGCGTCGCGCGCTGGTGGCGCAGGCGCGGGCGTGTCCACCGGCGCAGGGGCACAAAGCGCCAGGTCGCTCGCAAGGGCGTGGGCGCGGGCGTGCCCACCAGCGCTGAAGCACAAAACGTCAGATTGCTCACAGGTGGCGTGGACGCGGGCGTGTCCACTGGCGACAGGAGCACAAAGCGTCATGTCGCTCACAAGGGTTGCAGACGCGGGCGTGCCCACCGGCGCAATGACATCATCCACGCAACACCTACACGTGTAAGGATACGAATCATCATCTCCATCTCGTCGTACTCGTCGTGGACGTCGCGATGCTTGCGGTGGGCCGCGCAGTTGGGGCGGCGAAATCCGTGCAATATTGTTGAAGTCGAGTTCTGGGATGCGGTTATTGACAGTAACCCTGTACCATTTACAATGTGGGTCCTGAAGCCCCAACGTTGTAACGCTGGCCTCATTTTCGATCTTCCGCTCGGTTCGAATCATCCCGCGTGCTGTGTTTTTTACACAGGATTGGAGGAGTGTGTTGTTCATATCTGTTGTTCAATCCGAAGTTGTTCGGCTCTTTCGACATGCTGCTTCTGCGGCAGCGTTGGCCGCATTTTCAAGCTCCAACCGCCGTCCGCGAGGACGACAGTTGGGCCGCCCTCAAATTGGTTCTTAAGCCGAGGATGGAACAACTACATAAAGACATATTTTTTTGTGGTCCTCCGTGGATTTCCTGGATCTGCGCTGGGACTCCATAGCGGCGCTTCCGGCGCCCCTCTCCGCAATCCTCCTCCCGTGGCCGCGGGTGATCAAACGAACACATGAGGACGAATCGAAAATCAGTCTCCGCAAGGTGGCAAAATAAAACGCTGGGATGGGCAGACGATTATAAAGAAACAGTTTCAGGCGGCTGAATTCTACCAGTTTGCCCCGCTCATTCCTTTTGGGGCCACCGGGACAGGGGTGTTGGTGGGGCATTTTCTTAAGCGTTTGCCCCCAATATGTCTATCTATATAGTTGTTTGACTCGCAGAATCAATGTTTTATAGGAGATCTGGGGGGAGGGGGACGGGAGAGGGCGGGGAGACACATATATCTATCTATATATCAATCGACCTATCGATCTGTATATATATATATATACAGATGTATACACACGTGAACACAGAGAGCGAGAGAGAGAGAGAGATAGAGAGAAACGGGGATTACGAAATTCGGAGTACATTGTAGGTGTTCATGTGGAGGATCAAGGGGGAGCGAGAGAGAGAGAGAGAGAGAGGGAGAAAGAGAGAGAGAGATACATTAATACTGATATACATCCAGTTGCGCTGCCGCGCGATTCCGCCATCGCGCTGGGGCGGGTGGGCGGGGGGGGGGCGCCTTTGGGGCGGGGGGGAGCCTTCCCCAAACTTTGCTTTCGGGCTCATTTACTGCATTGGAGGCAAACAAGCAGAGACTTGGCCACCGCAGTGAACGCATCTTGGGCTCATCGCGTCGGGGGGCCATAATAATGCTTAGCAAAAAGCGAAATGGCCGACGCACGCCAAGCGCTGTCAGCGCGGTGATTTTCTGCGTACGTGTATATACGCACGTATATCAAATCATGCACAAACTTACATATAAGTATATACATATGTATGTATGTATGTATGTATGTAGGTAGGTAGGTAGGTAGGTAGGTAGGTATGTATGTGTATATATACATGTATGTACACGTGGGCCTCTTTTTTGATTTCTCTCTCTCTCTCTCTCTTTTTTGTTTCTCTATCTCTCTCTTTCTATATCTATGCATTCTTCATACATGTATATGTATGTATATATCCCCCAACAATACTTGCACTTGGGGTTTCTTGTTTCTTTCTCAGGGGCTGGGCTGATGTGGCGGTCTGGTAGCTACGTTGCCGCCGTCGCCGCCCCGTCGCCGCCTCGTCGCCGCCCGTCGTCTGGGCCAGTGTGGCGGTCTGGCGGCTATGTTGTCGCCGTCGCCGCCCCTTCGCCGCCTCGTCGCCTCCCGTCTTCTCGGCCGGCGTGGCGATCTGGCGGTTATGTTGTCGCCATCGCCGCCCCGTCGCCGCCTCGTCGCCGCCAGTCGTGTGGGCCGACGTGGCGGTCTTGCGGCTGGGTTGTCGCCGTCGCCGCCCCGTCGCCGCCTCGTCGCCGCATACACTGCGCACCACATAGATAGCACCACGGAGATTGCATCACATAAAGTGCAAACATATATTGCACCATATGTATTGCACAACTTGTATTGGACCGCGTAGAGTGCACAACATCTATTCTCCTTTCTACCCCCCCGGCGTTATTGGTACCCCTTCGGGTATGTAAATCATTTATTATTCTGACCACGTGTCCATCCTAAATATGAAATCACAATGTCCCAGGCCAGCCGGTATCCCCCCCTGAGGTTCCCTTGTAAAAAACAATATGCGGTGACATTTTTTGTTCTAACATAATACTTTTTCACGAATCCCTTGCAAAACATGGGACGAAGTGCACACGCATGCGTCGTCGCGCGCGCATGCCGAAATCCTTCAAAAACCTTCGGTGCCGGAAGGATTTCGCAATCGAGTTTCCCAAAAACATAAAAAACATGGTTTCGCAACACAGAGTTGCTAAAAAAGCTTCCGCGCGAGCTCTTGCGAAATCTTAAGAGAACCATAGGTTTTTCAAGATTTGCGCAAAATGCTATTAAACGGGCTTCGCGCGCGCATGTCGAAATCTGTCGAACGCCCTTGCGCGCGTGCCGTTGCGAGAATCCTCTGCAAAAAATGGGACGAAGTGCAGACGCGCGCGTCGTCGCGCGCGTATGCCAAAAACCTTCAAAACCCATAGGTTTCGGAAGGATTTCAAAATCGTGTGTCCAAAAAACCTACCAAAACACAAGGTTTCGCAACACGGATTTTCAACAAAAGCGTGCGCGCGCGCGCGCTCTTGCGTTGTCGTCGTCGTCGTCGTCGCCGTCCTCCCTCCTCCCGCGTCGTCGTCGTCGTCGTCGTCGCCTACGTCGTCCTCTGTCTTTCCTCGTGTTCGTCGTCGTCGTCCTCTTTGGCGTCGTGGTCGTTTCCGTCGTCGTTGTCGCCGTGGTCGTCCTTCCTCCTCCTCCACGTCGTCGTCGTCGTCCGTCGTCGGCGTCTCGTCGCCGTCCCTCCTATTTCGTCGCCGTCGTCGTCGTCGTTGTCGTTGTCGTCGTCGTCGCCGTCTTCCTCCTCCCTCGTCGTTGCCGTCGTCGGCGTCGCCGTCCTTCCTCCTTCTTCGTCGTTCGCGTCGTCGCCGTCCTCCCTCCTCCCTCGTCGTTGTCGTCGTTGTCGCCGTCGTCGTCCTCCCTCCTTCCTCGTTGTCTTCGTTGGCGACGTCGTCGTCGTCTTCGTCGTCGTCATCGGCGTCGGCGTCGTTGTCGTCTTCGTCGTCGTCGACGTCGGCGTCGTCGACGTCGCCGCCGTCGTCGTCGTCGTCGTCGTCGTCGTCGTCGTCGGCGTCGTTGACGTCGTCGTCGTCGTCGGTGTCGTCGTTATCGTCGTCGTCGGCGTCGTCATCGTCGTCGTCGTTGTCATCGTCGTCGTCGTCGGCGTCGGTGTCGTCGTCGTCGTCGGTGTCGTCGTCGTCGTCGTCGTTGTCGGCGTCGTTGAAGCCGTTGGAGACGTCGTCGGTGTCGTCGTAGTCGTTGTCGGCGGCGTCGTCATCGTCGTTGTCGCTGTCGTCGTCGGTTTCGCTGTTGTTGCCAAGTGCCATGTGGTACCCACCGTCACGGTCTTAAGAGATTTTGCAGACCAAGTTGCGGGTGGGTGGGTGGGATGTTTGCGCGAGCAGTGGAGCGGACAACTCACTGCGAACAGAAATTAATTGCACAACATAGTTCGCACCCGACATAGGTTGCACAACGTACAATGCACCACATAGATCGCACATCATAGACGGCATAATATATCTTGTGTACCATTGATTGCGCACTTCTTACGACACGAGATATTGTGTACCACATATACTGCACCACGTAAACTGCTTCACACATATTGCACAACATATATTGTACCTCATGCGTTGCTCCACACCACATCTATTGCACAATCAATATTGCTAGAATCAGTCAGTGTGGGGTCCGCGCTGGCTTACACACACTCGCATAGATACACAGATATTTATGCATATGTTTAAAGATGTTTCAAAGATCGGGGATGAGAAATTTGTAAATAGATTTGAATCCAATATTAAGAGAGAGAGAGAGAGAGAGAGAGAGAGAGCGAGAGAGAGAGAAAGAGAAAGAGAGAGAGAGGGAAAGAGAGAGGCGCAGATAATGAGAGAGAGAGAGAGAGAGAGAGATAGAACGAGAGAAAGGCATTGAGAGAAAGAGAGAGGAACCAATGCATCTATATATGTATATATATACACATATAGATACACATATATTTGGAGAGATCAAGATAGAGAAAGAGGGATAGTGAGAGAGTGAGAGCGGAAGAGAGGAAGAAGGAGAGATGGAGAGACAGAGAGAGAGAGAAATCTATATTCATATACATATAATATTCAGTCGCGCTGCCGCGCGATTCCGCCACCGTGTTCGAGCGGCCCGGGAAGGGGGGGGGCCTTGGGGGGGGGCAGGGAGCCTTCCCCAAGCTTCATTTTTGAGACCATTTTTTACCAGGAAGGCCAATTGCGCAGGGATTTGGCCATAGCTATGACCGCATCTTGGGCTCGATGCGTCGGGGAGCTAATTGTTGCTTCGCAGAGGGCGAATCGGCCCGACGCACACCAACCGCTGCAAGCCTGGTTGCGGATGTAAGTGCGCGCGAAGATCTAGATTTATATATATATATATATATACGAAGATGCAGATATTCTAGTATGTGTATAACCACACATGTACACATGTATGTATGTATGCATATGTGAGAGAGGGAGAGCGAGTATGACCCTAGGAGAGAGAGAGAGAGGGAGAGATACATAGATCTATACACATGTATGTACATACATGTATATAGATATATGTGTGTACGTGTCCATACAATTTGTATGTATATATAGGCATGCGTATAACGTTATGTATGTATGTATGTATACATGTATATTTGTATATGGTTATATCGGCTTTTATATATATGTATGTTCATATATACACATATATATATCGAGAGAGAGATGACTATATATATATATATAGAGAGAGAGAGAGAGAGAGAGACAGAGAGACAGAAAGAGAGAGAGAGAGAGAGAGAGAGAGAGAGAGAGAAAAGAGAGAGAGAGAGAGAGAGAGAGAGAGAGAGAGAGAGCGAGAGAGAAGGAGAGAGAGAGAGATATGAATAGAGAGAGAGAGGGAGAACAAGTGAGCTGGTGATAGAGAAAGTGTGAACGAGAGAGAGAGAGAGAGAGAGAGAGAAAGCTGGTGCGAGCGAGCAGAGAGCCACAGGACGAGACGCACTGGGGTGGCTTCAGCCTGCTGCTGCCGGCCACGAGGATGTGGCAGAGGCGGCAGAGGAGGGGAAGCACAGAAGGACGATGATGCAGACGATGCTGACGACGACCGCTCGATCGGAGGGTATCGTCCTGGGGCGACCAAGAGATGAAGGAGTACAGAGGAGGCCCATGCCAAGAATCACCCTGCTTGCCTCCAGGGTGCCCTGGGTTTCTTTGATTTCGATGGTTTTGCTGTGGCAAGCGTGAGGTTCCCACACCAAAAATCGATGGACGTTCTGGGGTCTCAGGGTTGGGTTTCTTGTTGAAGGTTTCCTGTGGTCGGGCCCCCACCGTATCAGCTGTGTCGACCTGTTTGCGTCTGCCTCGGTGGGGCTTCGGCTTCATGGAGTTGTCGGGTCAGCACTGGCGTGCGGCAGGGCAACAGCAGCAAGGTGAGCTGGTAGAGACGGGGGCCAATGCAAACGGTGGTCAGCCAGAGCGCTAGATCTTCCAGGATCAATGCAGGGGTTGCATTGACCCGGTCTAGCGCGCAGGATCCTGCAGGATGTTTCAGAATTTTGCAGGATCTCGCAAAGCCCGACTGACCTGGGTTTGCACTGACCTGGGTCCATGCGTCCGCGAAGCAGCAGCGTGCATGCAGGGCGCCGAGCGAGAGCGTGGCCTGGCGGGGCTTGCTCGTAGCTGGCGCGGGCGGCAGTTTCACCTCGACGGTGCTCTCGCAGCGGGAGCACCCCCATCCGACCCCACCTGGCAAAGAGTCGACGAAGATCCAATCGACACCACCCTACCTATGACCCACTAGGTCGTAGGTGGGTTGTAGGTGGTGTGATGACCTCGGTGGGTCGTAGGTGGTCGTAGGTTGGCAAGTGCCTAAACTTTTAACTTCGCTGGGTCGTAGGTGGGGTGGTGTCGTTTGGTTTCTGGTCCAAAGAGAGTCACCTCGACACCTCGGCATCCCACCCCCATCGCTCCACCGCAGTCTGTGCCCTCCCCTACATCAGCGCTAAAGTCGATGACGCGTTTCGGATTGCTCACGATCTCTAGACTGCGCTCGGGCAGAGATTGCAGCAGCATGCGCAGGCTTCAACTAAGCATTGGTTTTCCAGATCGCCTCGCGACCCACGCGGGCCATCTCGTGGACGCCCTTTTTCTGCGCGGTGCTGGGGTCGATACTTGAATGCGGTGCAGGGTACGCCTGTCCTTGAGGCGAGACCGACTGAAGTCAGAGGAGCAAGAGGTCATGATATAACATGCTCTAAGACTTCCAGTGCTTCCACGATTTCCAAGATTCCCAAGCGTTCCACAGTGGCTGCAGAAACGAGGGCCGCTAGATACGCTGGAAATCATGGGCCGTATCCTGAGCCAATCCTATCATGCAAGCATGACTGCCCAATGACGGGGAGCGAACCAGGGGGTAGGAGGCGGAGGGCCATGCCGGGGCGCGCGCGGCGGGATCGGTAATGGGGACCCCCCGCCCGCCCAGCAGCGGGCGGTGGAGCCTCAGATCCGCGCGGATTTCTTGGATTGGCGCTGCGCCTCCCTCTGCGCGCCAGGGGCCGCGCGGAAGGCGCCGCCACGGGGGCTCCAGCGCCGATCCAAGGAACCCGGGCGGACCTCAGAGTTTCCAGGTTTGTGCAATCATTGGTTCCTCCAACCTCGAGGTGGAGAGAACGAGATCCTGACGCTGGCCAGACACTACGGCGTCGAGGCGGCTCCCGCTGGGGAGTCCCTAGGGGTCGGGTCGCGCAAGGCGCCGACCCGCCGTCGCGTCCTGTTTGCACCCCGCCTCGGCCCCCTCGGCGAGCACTCGCGAGAGCCTCTCTCCGACGGCGCAGGCCTGTCTCCCTCCCACAGACGTCACTAGCCAGTCTGGTTCTCCCGCGACTCCCTCTCCTTCTCCTCGATCCCTGTTTCTTTGAAGACAGCGCCCCCCTCTGTTGCACCACCAGGCGTGTCCGTAGGCCGGGCCATGCGTTTCGCTGGAGACTCACTCGCCACTTACCATCCTGAAGCTGGCGAAGCTCGAACAGTCCGAAACCTCAAAGCTGGTCGTTTTCAAGATGCGGCTCTCGCCTTAGCGCTTCCACCATTTACAGCCCAGGCCGCCGCGACCCAGAGGGCGGCCAGGAGGGGGCCTGGCGGCGCCCAAGGCCCAAGAGGCTATACGGAGGACCCATGGGAGAAGGAGGAGGAGGAGGAGGAGGAGGAGGAGGAGGAGGAGGAGGAGGAGGAGGAGGAGGAGGGAGGAATGAGGATGAGGATGAGGAGGA
>CAUYUJ010020689.1:0-45000 GCA_963575745.1 Prorocentrum cordatum
AATCCTCCCCAACTCATCTTTCTTTTTCCTTTGTAGAATCCTCCCCAATTCACAAATCCTCCCCAACTCCTCCTTTTTCCTTTGAAGAATCCTCCCCAAATTCCAAAATCCTCCCCAACTCCTCCTTGTTCCTTTGTAGAATCCTCACCAATTCCCAAATCCTCCCCAACTCTTTCTTTTTCCTTTGTAGAATCCTCCACAATTCCCGAATCCTCCCCAACTCCTCCTTTTTCATTTGTTGAATCCTCCCCAATTCCCGAATCCTCCCCAACTCCTTCTTTTTCCTGTGTAGAATCCTCACCAGTTCCCAAATCCTCTCCAACTCCTCCTTTTTCCTTTGTAGAATCCTCCGCAATTCCAAAATCCTCCTCAACTCATCCTTCTTCCTTTGTAGAATCCTCCCCAATTCCCCAAATCCTCCCCAACTCCTCCTTTCTCCTTTGTAGAATCCTCCCAAATTCCGACATCCTCCCCAAACTCCTCCTTTTTTCCTTTGTAGAATCCTCCCCGAGTCCCAGATCCTCCCCAACTCCTCCTTTCTCCTGTGTAGAATCCTCCCCAATTCCCAAATCCTCCCCAATTCCTCTCTTTTCCTTTGTAGGATCCTCCTCAATTCCCAAATCCTCCCCAACTATTCCTTTTTCCCGTGTAGAAGCCTCCCCAATTCCCAAAATCCTCCCCAACTCCTCCTTTTTCCTCTGTCGAATCCTGCGCAATTCCCAAATCTCCCCCAACTCCTCCTTTTTCCTTTGTAGAACCCTCTCCAATTCCCAAATCCTCCCCAACTCCCCTTTCTCCTTTGTAGAATCCTCCGCAAATTCCCAAATCCTCCCCAACTCCTCCTTTTTCCTTTGTAGAATCCTCCACAATTCCCAAATCCTCCCCAACTCCTCCTTTTTCCTTTTGTAGAATCCTCGCCAATTCCCAAATCCTCCCCAACTATTCCTTTTTCCGTTTGTAGAATCCTCCCCGATTCCCAAATCCTCTCCAACTCATCATTTTTCCTTTGTAGAATCCTCCCCAATTCCCAAATCCCCCCCAACTCTCCTTTTTCCTTTTGTAGAATCCTCCACAATTCCAAAATCCTCCATTTTCCTTTGTAGAATCCCCCACAATTCCCAAAATGCCCCCCAACTCATCCTTTTTCGTTTGTAGAATCCTCCCCAATTCCCAAATCCTCCCGATCACATCCTTTTTCCTTTGTAGAATCCTCTCCAATTCCCAGATCCTCCCCAACTCTTCCTTTTTCCATTGTAGAATCCTCCCCACTTCCCAAAGCCTCCCCAACTCCTCCATTCTCCTTTGTAGAATCCTCCCCAATTCCCAAATCCTCCCCAACTCTTCCTCCCTCCTTTGTAGAATCCTCCTCAATTCCCAAATCCTCCCCAACTCTTCTTTTTTCATGTGTAGAATCCTTCCCAATTCCCAAATCCTCCCCAACCCCTTTTTTCCTTATGTAGAATCTCCCAAATACAGATCTCCAAAAACACTCTTTTTTTTCTTTTTCGTAGAATTTAGAATCCTCCCAAATTCCCAAATCCTCCCCAACTCTTCCTTTTTCCGTGGTAGAACTCACCTCAATTTCCCAATCCTCCCCAACTCATCTTTTTTCCTTTGTAGAATCCTCCACAATTCCCAAATCCTCTCCAGCTCCTCCTTTTTCGTTTGTAGGACCCCCCCCAATTCCAAAATCATCCTCAACTCCTCTTTTTTCCTTTGTAGAATCCTCCCCAATTCCCAAATCTTCCCCAACTCATCTTTTCTCCTCTGTGTAATCCTCCAATTCCAAATGCCTCACCAACTCTCTTCTTTTTCTTTTTTTTTTTTGGGTGGAATTCTTCCAATTCAAATTCACAAATCATCTTTTCGGTTGTAGAATCTCACATTTCCGTGAATCCTCCCCAACTCCTCTTTTTCTTTTTTTTCTTTGTAGAACCCTCACCAATCCTAGATCCCTTCAATTTTTTTCTAATTGTTTAGAAAACCTCCACATTCAAAATTCTCCCAACTCATCTTTTTTCCTTTGTAGAATCCTCCCCAATTCCAAAATCCTCTCCAACTCATCCTTTTCCTTTGTAGAATCCCCCACAATTCCAAAATCCTCCCCAACTCTCCCTTCTCCTCTGTACAATCCTCCCCGATTCCCAGATCCTCCCCAACTCCTCCTTTTTCCTTCGTAGCATCCTCCCCAATTCCCAACTCCTCACCAACTCTTCCTTTTTTCCTTTGAAGAATCCTCCCCCATTCCTAAATCCTCCCCAACTCCTCCTTTTTCCTCTGTAGAATCCTCCCCAATTCCGAAGTCCTCCCCAACTCCTCCTTTTCCCTTTGTAGAATCCTCACCAATTCACAAATCCTCCCCAACTTGTCCTTTTTCCTTTGTGGAATCCTCCCCAATTCCAAACTCCTCCCCAACGCCTCATTTTTTTCCTTTGTAGAATCCTCCCCAATGCCAAAAAATCCGCCCCAACTCCTCTTTTTTCCTTTGTGGAATCCTCCCCAATTCCAAAAATTCTCCCCAACTCCCTCTTTTTCCTTTTGTAGAATCCTCCCCAATTCCCAAATCCTCCCAAACTTCCTCTTTTTCCTTGGTAGAATCCTCCCCAATTTCCAAATCCTCCCCAACTCCTTCTTTTTCCTTTGTAGAATCCTCCCCAATTCCAAAATCCCCTCCAATTCCTCCTTTTTCCTTTGTAGAACCCTCCCAAATTCCCAAATCCTCCCCAACTCCTCCTGTTTCCTTTGTAGAATCCTTCCCAATTCCCAAATCCTCCCCAACTCCTCCATTCTCCTTTGTAGAATCCTTCCAAATTCCCAAATCCTCCCCAACTCCTCTTTTTTCTTTTGTAGAATCCTCCCCAATTCCCAAATCCTCTCCAACTCCTCCTTTTTCCTTTTCTAGAATCCCCAATCCATTCCCAAATCCTCCCCAACTCCTCCTTTTTCCTCTGTAGAATCCTCACCAATTCCCAAATCTTTCCCAACTCCTCCTTTTTCCTTTGTAGAACCCTCCACAATCCCCAAATCCTCCCAAATTCCCCTTTCTCCTTTGTGGAATCCTCCCCAATTCCCAAATCCTCCCCAACTCCTCCTTTTTCCTTTGTAGAATCCTCCCCAATTCCCAAATCCTCCCCAACCCTTCCTTTTTCCTTTGTAGAATCCTCCCCACTTCCCAAATCCTTCCCAACTCCTCCTTTTTCCTTTGTAGAACCCCCCCCCCCATTCCCAAATCCTCCCCAACTCCTCCTTTTCCTTTGTCGAATCCTCCCCAATTCCCAAATCCTCCCCAAGTCCTCCTTTTTTCTTTTTGTAGAATCCTCCCCAATTCCAAATTTCCCCAATTTTCTTTATCTTTGTAGAAACCCGCCCCAATCCCAAATCCTCCCAACTCTTCCTTTTTCTATTGTAGAATCCCAATTCCCAACTCCTCCCCACTCCCTCTTTTTCCTTTGTAGATCTTCTCCAATTACCAAATCTCCCAATCTCCTTGGGGGAGGTTGGGTGGAGGTGGGGTCGGGGGGGGGCCCATAATTTCTGTAGAATCCTAATCGTGAAATCCCCCCCCAACCCCGCTGACGTCATTACAGGGCGGAAAAATAATTATCGAAACGATTTTTCCGGTAATGTAATGTTTTTTGCCCCTGCAGTACATACATACCTACCTACATACATACAAACAGACACAGATACATCCACCCACCCATCCATCCATCCATCCGTCCATGCATGCATGCCTACCTACCTACCTACCTACCTACCTACCTACCTACTTACCTACCTACATACCTACTCACAGGGGTGCAGCCTTGGCGGCGCAAGATGTGTGGCGCTATCTATGCGGTGTACTCTATGTGCTGGGCAGCCGATGCTGTGCAGGCAGTGCGCGTGAACCTGTGGGCACCCCGAAAAGAAGCGAGCGAGCCGCACGAGGCCGCGACGAGCAGGCCACCGGGCGCCCACCCCGCGCAAGCAACGGCGACGGGCGGGTCCAGGGCAAGCATCCGGAAGCGCCAGCCAGAGCACGAGGGACGGCGAGGAGGAGGAGGAGAAGGAGGAGGAGGAGGAGGAGGAGGAGGAGGGGAGGAGGAGGAGGGGAGGAGGAGGAGGAGGAGGATGGAGGAAGGAGGAGGAGGGGGTGAGGGGAGGGGAGGGAGGGGAGGGGTAGGAGGAGGAGGAGGAGGAGGAGGAGGGGAGGAAGGAGGAGGAGGAGGAGGAGGAGGGGGAGGGAGGAGGAGGAGCGAGGAGGGGATGGAGGAGAAGGAGAAGGAGGAGGAGGAGGAGGAGGAGGAGGAGGACGCGGGCGGGCGCCGTGCGACAGATCCGCGGCGCCAACCAACCAGCCAGCGAGGCGGCCACGAGCGGGAAACCGGGCGAACGCCCCGAATCCCATGCCAGGCAGTCAGAAGCCAGTAAGAGCACCTGCGTGCAAGTCATGTTTGGGGGGCACGATGCAACTACAGTCGAGGCGTTGACCTAAGGAACCCTAAATAAGGAACGAGGCACCTTTTTCCCATAGGTTCAACCTCGATTTCCCACGGAAAACCTCAGGACAACCCGAGGCAATTTTTGAAACAATCAAGGAACACCGAGCCCCTCCCCAACGAAAAGGGTTCCTTCTTCAGCGCCCCGACTGTAGCGGTCAATCGGGGATCCACTGACCCCGGGTCGATCCAAACCTGGGTCAGTCGGGCTTGGCAGGGTCCTGCAAGATCCTGCTGAATCCTGCACGCAGGCCCAAGCCCGGGTCAAAGCACGCCTGGCTCTGCAGGATCCTGCAAGATCCGGCGCTCGGGCCGACCCCCATTAGCATTGACCCCCGTCTCAAGTTCGGGGTCGGCCAAGAGGGGGGTGTCCAAGACGGGGGGGTGCAAATCATGACCCGCGGCATGTGCGCGGCCCAGCGGGGGGGCCAGGGACGTAATGAAATAAGAAGGGGCGCCATCATGCAATCTGGGGAGATATCATGGCCCCCGCCATGATATCCACACCCCCTTGTCATCACCCCCCTCTTTGCCGCCGCCGACGACTGGCCAAGCCAAGCGGGATCGGTCCAGGGCAGCCGAGAATTCTGAAAGACCCCGCCGCAGCTCGAGCTCAATGCAGCGCCGCCAGCTGGGCGCGAGCTCCCCGCCACCTTGTGGGCGCGGAGGCGTCCGCCCTCCTTGAAGGGGCCCTGGGACGCACAAATAAATAGACACACATAACATGATTCTCCATATTCTCCTATACTTTCTGGGTTTTTGTCTTCCCCCCCCCACTTCCCATATTTTCCCATATTTCCTGGGGAATCGACGAACAATCGTGTCTGTGTTTTTGTTTTTCCCTCCTGACTCCTCCCCTCCGTCCCCATGCTTCCCGTGTGCCGATCTTCCCCCTCGACGCCTCGCCGCTGAGAGATTGAGAGATCAACGATCTCGAGGACCTTCTGACCTGGGTCGATTTAGACCCGGGTCAGTCAGGCCTTGCGGCATCCTGCAAGATCTGGCGCCCAGGCCCGGGTCAGCGCGAAGGATCCCGCAAAACCCCGCAGGATCCTGCACCCAAGCCAGGGTCGGTGCGACCCTGGTCCTGCAGGATCCTGCGAGATCGGGGCGCTCTGGCTGACCCCCGTTTGCATTGACCCCCGTCTCAAGGCTCCCGACTAGACCAGTGGGGAGCCCGCGAAGGACGCACGCACCCAACCACGCACATGAGCACTGCCCCCCAGTCCGCGAGACCAGCGCCATGATACGAACGCTCGCGCAGAGCGGAGAGCGGAAGAGGAGGACGAGGAGGAGGAGGAGGAGGAGGAGGAGGAGGAGGAGGAGGAGGAGGAGGAGGAGGATGAGGAGGAGGAGGAGGAGGAAGGAGGAGGAGGATCGGAGGAGGAGAGGAGGAGGAGGAGGAGGGAGGAGGAGGAGGATCGAGGAGGAGGAAGAGGATCGAGGAGGAGGATCGAGGAGCTGCTGCACCGGGGCCCCCGCCGAGCTCCCGCGCGCCTGCCTCGCGTGCAGGAGGTTGGGGGCGCCCAGGCCCCGACATCTGAAGGGGCCCCAGGACACGCAAACAAATGCACACACATAAAAACAATTCCCAACATCCCCAGCCAGGACACACGAACAAATGCACACAAATAGAATCATTCCCCTACATGTTCCTATCTTTTCTGGGTTTTCGTCTTTCTCCCCACTTCCCATATTATCCCATATTTTCCTGGGACTGACTCGACGATCAATTGTGCCAGTGTGTTTTACCTCCCCCTGGATATCGGCCAGGAGCGGGGCGGATCGGGGGCCGAGGCCCCCCCTCGTCGGCGAGCCCCGCAGGGGGGAAGAGGCCGCGGGGGCGGGGGCTCTCTGGGAAGGCTCTCGGAGGGCCTCGGGCTTTCGGAGCAGCTTTCAGGCGGGCCTGTCCCTCCTCGGGAGGACTGTGCAAACATAGTCCAAACGTAGTCTGGGGACGATTCTGTTGACTACGTTTTTTGACTTTGTTTGATTCTTTGTTTTTATTGATATTAATATTCGTATTATTACTATTTTCATGATGATGATGATGCTGCTGATGATGATGATGAAGAAGCTGCTGATGTTGATGATTACTACTATCCTGTATGTTTCGTCCAAAATCCGCCTGTAGAGGGACATGCCCGACCCAAGAGCAGTTCTCCAAGCCTTCTCCAACGACGCAGACAAACTCAAAGGCCAGGGTGCTTCTAAGAAGCCCCGTCGCCTTCTGAGTGGGCCCGCCCACGGTACGCGCCGCTTCGTCAAAGCATCGCCGATCGGCGAAGTCGGCGATGCGTCGACATCGGCATGGAGAACATCGGGCTACACATCGAGCCGCATCGCTGATGCATCCGCGATGCAGCGCGATCCGCCGACCCCATCTACTCCGACCCCATCTGGGAGGCCCAGATAAGACGAGACTTATGTCATGATAGGATTGGCTCAGGATGCGTTTCAGGATTTCCAGAACATCAACCACGCTATCGCTTTTGCAGCCCGTGTGGCACATTCGAACACCTGGGAAGCCCTGAAACTCTTGGAACGTGTCACTATCATGACACTTTGCATCTCTGACCAGAGAGAAGGCCTGCCCCTCTCGCTTCCACTCTGGGCTGAACGCCCCCCCCGAGCCAGCCCACTGAGCATCGTTTAAGCAATGCCGATCCACACGGGCGTGGCCTGGGTCCCCCCTGGCCGATTTACACCCCTAGACGGCGATGTAGGCTGTTCCCTTCAGGTCTCGAGGGGCATACCCCCAACTAGGGTGGTGGGATGGGTAGGGAACAAACAATGACATCAAGATAAAAACTCGGAGGTCCGCGCGGATGTCTCGGATCGGCGCTGGATCCCCCCTCCATGGCGCGCGGAACGCGCCAGGGGCGGCGCCAGGGGCGGCGTTGCCGGGGAGGTTCAGCGCCGATCCAAGAAATCTGCGCAGACCTGAGTTATGTTTATGTGGGGATCGTGGTTGGGATGGGGTGAGGGATCAGTTAAACGATAATGACACCCACCCACCGAGCCAGCTCACGAACCCCCCCTCTGTCGGCGGCGCCCATGTCCCCAAAGAGCCGCCGCCTACGCGCAGTCTCGGCGCGACAAGCGCGCGGGGGCGCGCGGGGGGGGTGGGCGCGCTCCCGGGAATCACGCGCTCAGCACCGGGAACAGCAGGGAGGAGCCCTGCCGGGGGCACGGTGGGGAACAGCATGGAGGAGGAGGAGGATGAGGAGGTGGAGGAGGAAGAGGAGGGGGAGGACAGGGGTAGGGGGAGGATCAGGGAAGGAGGAGGAGGAGGAGGAGGAGGAGGAGGAGGAGAACGAGGTGAAAGAAGAAGCGGATTCATATCCACTGAGGGAACTGTCCCGTTGGGAGACAACGTTTGACAATCATTAACCGCGCCATCGCCATTCATAGCACTCCAACGCCACGGCTCAACCTTCCTGTTGCGTCTTGACGATCCTGAATCGTCCCATAACGCTGTTCCAAGGACTTGAACACTGCGAGTCCATATAAATGCCGCGCCCTGACAGTCCTACATCTTTCCACATCACCATTTCTAGTACGTTGGAACACGCAAAACTCGTGCACCTGTTCAAAACGAATGTGCGTGGCGCTAAAGCGAGACCCGCCTTATGACAACGAACCGCCCTACATCCGAGAACCTCTTGCATCTTTAATTGCGAATGTGCGCGACGCTGAAACGATAACCACATTTTGAAAACTGCCCGCCCTCCATCCGTGAAGCTCCTGCAATTTTGAAAGCGAATGCGCGGCGTTAAGTCGAAAGCCACATTTTGGAAACGACCCATCCTCCTTTCTTCAGGCGAATGTGCGCGGGGCCAAGGCGATAACCACATCGTAAAAAGTCTTGCAATGATTGAAACGAGTGTGCACGGCGCAAAAACAATAACCACACTTTGAAAACGGCCCCGCCCTCAGTCCGTGAAACTCTGCATCTGTTAAAACGAATTGGCGCAGCGCTAGGGCGAGAACCAACGCCGCTGTGCTTTCTCGGCGCATCAACGCAACGAAGCGCTCAATCAGACGGGCCACAATAATCAAAGAAAACGGTCACTCCACACGTGCACCGCAAGCCGCCCAACCCTCTGTTCCGCTCGGGCTCGTCGGACAACGGCTCCCAACTTCCCGTCCCAGGTGGAAAACGCGGGGCCTCAGCGCGCAGTGCACAGCCGTGAGTCCACAAACACTGTAAAGTCGTGGACCTTTCCCTCGCCATCTTTAGTTCTGAGGCCGATGCACACCTGACATATAACCCAATCGCCTTCGAATGCAACGCGATAAAAGATGGCAACACCGCGTGGACCCTGTTCAAGACATCCGTGATGCCCAAAATCGTGCGTAGCCATCGCGCAGCGCCGCGAGCTCTTCCCTCAGCTTCTAAACTAGCCAATCTGCAGAACGTCGCAAGTGATCACGCGTTTGCGCACACGAGTCTGTCCGCTCAGTCGCGCCCGACCGAGCTGGGCACCCTGTGGGGATGCCGTCCCGCGCCAACGATCCGCACCGCCAGCACCAGCTTGACTTTAACGCTCCAGCGCCGCGCGCACAGAGGACACGACAAGATGCGCAGAACGGAGCAGGACCGGCCTTGAGCCACCATATCTGCGGAGGTCGCCGCGAAGCTCCGAGAGGCCCTTTCCCGCCTCCTCCACCTCCTCATTCCTCCTCCTCGTGCTCGCCTCCCCCCTTCCCCCTTTCTCCACCTCCTCCTCCTCCTCCTCCTTCTCCTCTTCCTCCTCCTCCTCCTCCTCCTTCTCCTCTTCCTCCTCCTCCTCCTCTTCCTCCTCCTTCTCCCACTGGCCTGGCCCTCCATCAAGTACACGAAGGCCCCGTTCTTCCCGCCAACGTTGGCCCTGCCGAAGATTTCCTCGGGCATGACCCAGCAGAACCTGGGGGGGAGGAAGACGACGGCGATGAGGGGCAAGAGGTCGGAGGATCCGGATGATTGGACGTGAGGATGAGGCGACGTGAGAGGTGGAGGGGGGATTGGCGGCGGCCACTAGGGGGAATGGGGCGAAGGAAGGCTTCTTAGAAGAAGGCTGCATCTAAGAAGGCGCGGGCCCTACATCTGTAGGTCAGGCCCGCGCCTTCTAAGAAGCAGGATACTTCTAAGAAGCCTTCCTCCTTCCCTCTACCCCCTCTGCGTGTGGCGGAGATGGAGGGAGAGGAGGACACTTGGGGGTTCGCATAAGTGTGCGGTGACATTCAGTGGAGGCCAGTCCACAAGAAACCTGCCAAAAGAAGCCAAACCCTGAGACCCCAGGACGTCCATTGATTTTTGATATGGGAGTCTCACGCTTTCCATAGCGAAGCCATCGACACCCAAGAAACTCAGGCACCCTGGAGGCAAGCAGGGTGCTTCTTGGCGTGGGCTCCCACTGCACCATGCGTTGAACGCGACATCCCACAAGACCTCATAGCACGGTTTTGGGACCTCTCGGGTGCCCCGATCGCCCAAAACATCCTCGGAGCACGCCCCGAGTGCCGAAACCGTGCGCTGACCCGGCACCCCCACCGGCTCCCCCGACGGTGTGGCGACAGCGCCGTCCTTGGACTTCCGCGGCACGGTTCCGCGGAGGACCGGGGCAGGAAACCGAGAAGACTAGAGGCCTCCTAGATGGGGTCGGAGTAGATGGGGTCAGAGGATCGCGCCGCATCGCCAATGCATCGGCGATGCATCGGCGATGCACCGCCGACGTCGGCGACGCATCGGCGACGTCGGCGTGGAGAACATCGGGCTCCACATCGAGCCGCATCGCCGATGCCTAGAATTAGGTCGGGCCTGTCCTCCTACATGGGGACTGTGGGCGGAAAATCAAGCATACTCAAAAAACAATGCTCCCATAATGCTCCAACAAGTCGTCCCCAGAGTATTTTTGTTGACTCTTTTTGGAGATTCCCCCTGTAGAGGGACAGGCCCGACTTAAGCCTAGAACTAGGGCTCCCAACTTCGCGCTTCGCGCTCCGCGAAGCTCGAATACCTTCGCGCTCTCGCGCCGCCCCCCCAAAGGGAGAAAAGGAGGACGAGGAGGGGGAGAAGGAACGAGGACCGCGAAGCGCGAAGAGCTTCGCGCCCTCGTGGGAGCCCTTGTAGAAGGACGAGGCGTGGTGGTGCGAGGCACGAGCAGGGCAGCACTGGACTGTGCACCAGGCCGTGCACCTGGCGGCCTTCCAGGAGCGGGGCCTGTCGCCCGCCCCCCCCGGGACGAGGCGGCGGAGCTCGGGCTGCGGGTCGAGGGCCGCGCTCGCCGTCGAGCCCACGAGGGTCGGGCTGGCCCTCCCCCCCGACGGGCGGCTGAGCTGCTCCTCGTGCGGGGGGATCCTCCCTTCGCGTGGCCCGCAGTCAGGCCCGTGGAACGCCGCCGCGCTGGACGTCTCCTTCTCCCTCCCCCCTCCCTCCTCCTCCTCCCCCCTCCTCCCTCCTCCTCCCTCCTCCTCCTCCTCCTCCTCCTCCTCCACCTCCTCCTCCTCCTCCTCCTCCTCCTCTTCCTCCTCCTCCTCCCTCCTCGTGCGGGCGGTCGCTCTCAGCTGCTGCCGTGATCCCAGAGCTCCGCCTGCTGATCGGGTCGCCCCTGTCTCAGCTGATCGCTGCTCTCCCCCTCCCCCCCTGGGGAGGACGACGAACCAACCTGCTGGGGAAGCGCGCGTGCCTTCTCGGGTCTGGGACTCGCTGCCTCCCGCTCCCCTCGCCTCCCACCTGTTCTGCCCGGCGCCACCCCGTATCCGTCTTCTGGCTCCTGTGTCCTGGCAATCAGATGCCCCCCACACAACTTGCCCGTATGTAGAGGGCAGAACATCCACCACGATAATAACCACCCCGACGCGCGAAGCCGTTCAGCCAACGAGCCCAAAGAAGGAATCAGACAGGGCGGGGCTGTTTAGTAGACGCCCAGGGCCGTTTCGTAAACGCCTACTGTCCGGTCCGGGTGGCTTTTCCTCCCTTGAGGCTGGGGTCCAGCCTGCCCCTGCTCGAAGGCTGGGATGTGAAGGAGGTCCTGCGGGTCCGGCATGGGTGGCCCATGACCTGCCCGGTGGCCTTCCGTGTGGCCGCCTCCCGTGGGGTCTCCCGAGGAGGAGTCTTCCGTGTGGCCTCCCTGGCGGTCTCCCGTGTGGTCTCCCTGATGGTCTCCCTCGCTGGCTCCCTGGTGGTCGTTCGTTCGGCTTGCCGTCGTGTCTCCCTGCCAATCTCACTCTTTTTTTTTTTTTTTTTTTTTTTTTTTTTTTTTTGCGCCACGGCAATGCGCAGAAGAAATCAGAAAACGGTGCCAGCGCGCGCGCGCGCTCCCCCCACGCAGACCAGCCTCGGTCCCTGCCAATCTCACTCATGGTTGCGCCTGTATCGTCTTCCGTGTGGTCTCCCTCGCCGTCTCTCGCGTGGTCGTCCGCATGGCCTCCCTGGCTTCCCGTCTGGTCTCCCGCACGGTATTCCTATGGCCTCCGTGATATTCTGCCTGATCGCCCTCATGTTCTTCCTTGTCGTCTCTCTCTCTAATCCGCCACGGCGCCTCGAGGCACGAAGTGGGGTGTGCTCAGTACCTTTGAGTCCTGTGTATTTTGCAATGCAAATTCCCTAAGCAACATTTGCACTGCAAAGGTTCTTACTTGTCTTAACGCTCCGGGGAGCAGAGCCGGCTTTTCGTCGCCGTGCCGCCCGTCGCCACCAGTCACCGTCAGTCGCCGCATTGCTTTGCTTTGCTTTGCTTTACTTTGCTTTGCTTTACTTTGCTTTGTATTGTTTCACTTTACGCTACTTTACTTTATTTAATATAGCTTTACCATGTTTTACTTCCGCGTGCTTTGATTTACGTTCGTGTACCTTCCTTTTGCATTGCTTAACCTTACCTGGCCTTGCCTTCCTGTTCTATATTGAGGTGTTTGCATGTCTCTGGCTTTTCATACTTTACATTATTTTGCGTTGCTTGCGCTGGTTCACTTCATTTTCCTTTACCCTGCGTTCGGTTGTTGTTGCCCCACCGCATCTTACATGACCTTACACCGTTGACGTTACAATAACTTCCTTCACGTTACTTCTGCTGTTAGTTGACGTTACCTTACCGTACCTCACAATGCTTTACCTTACCATGCTATAGTATGATCGTACGTACTTGATACGTACCACACTTCTTTTCTTTTTACCTTACTTGGCCACTCCGCTAGTTCCACTATTTCTTGCGCAACTGCACAATGTTGTACTACTTTATGATCTGACCTACCTTGATTATTGTTCTATACATTGATTCCTTGATTTTGTTATTAATTATACAAATTTTATGTTTGTTTTCAAATTCGTATTATCATTATCCATGCACTGTTTGGCTTAACCGTCTCGGGCTGAGTGGCAACTTTTGAGGGCAGTGCCGCCCGTCGCCTTGTTCGGGCGGTGTCGCCGTCGCCGCCGTTGCCGTCGGATAAATTGCCCCACGTATACCCTCCTCTCTTAAAAAGTAATTGAATTGTACCCGCACCACCCCGCCGGGATCACCCCACCCCCCTTGGGGTACTCCAATGTACATATGGTTTTGTCCCCTAATCCCAGTATCGGGTCTCTCCGTCATCCCTGTCAAATAATTCCATGCGGTTCACGTGCGTTGGCCGTATATGTGCTGAATCCACGAGTCGTAATGGAATCATACCACGCGGGCCACATGCACGCGCGAAACGAAATCCATGTTAACACCGTTGTTTTCGCTGCGATTTCAAATGAAATTGGAATGTACCCTCGCCACACCCCCATGATTACCACCCCCCAAGGGTACTGCATTTTACATATGATTATGTTGCCTTGACAATTTTACATATGCGCCCATACCATTCCACCTAATCCCTGTGCCGGGTCCCCCCCGCATCCTTCTCAAACCTGTCAAACATACCATGCGTTGCGTGTGCGTTGTCTAACCTGAGCTGAATGCACGAACCCTGGTGATCTAATACCACGCGGGCCACACTCGCGCGCAAGACAACATCCTTCCAACACCGTTGTTTCCGTTGCGATTTCAACATAAGAACATCAAGAACCCAATGGTTCCCCAACAACAAAATTTCACCATTCCATCTCGGGCGCTCTTGCAGATTCCTGGGACACCGGTTTTTTGTTGTTCTTTCCAATTCCCCGTCCAAGGGAGCCTTCGCGCGCGCATGCCGAACTTATCTCAATGCCGTCGCGCGCTTGCCAAAAGGCATACTCCGTCAAATAATACAATGCGGGGCGCCGTCATCGTCATCATTTCCGTCGGAAGCGTCGTGATCATCATCATCGTCGTTTGTCGACTTCGCCGTCAGCGCTGTCTCCCGCAAGATGGACTTTGCCCGCGCGGCGGGCGTCCGCGAGCCAATGGACACGATGCATGTACCGGGGGAGCTCCACGCTGTAACTGTACTCGCGACCTTCTGGGTCGTGCCAACAACCTCATCGTCGTTTGTCGACGCTGTCGTCCGCAGTGTCTTCCGCAAGATGGAGTTTGCCCGCGCTGCAAGGGTCCACTTGCCAGTGAACTCGATGAAATTCGCGTTGTCGCGAACGTATGAATTCTGCCGGCCGAGATGCGGGTGGAAGTGGGGGGTGTTTGCGCGAGCGTGCAGAATGGTCGCGCGCGGGGCACCGTGGTCAATTGCACCACATACGTTGCACCGCGTAACTTGCATTACACAGCTTGTTGACGATTGCACTGCACAGATTGCAATACATCGGTTGCACTGCGCAGATGGCACCACATCGGTTGCACCGCATAGATGGCGCTACATAGGTTGCATCGCATACATTGGACCACGTAGATTGCACCGCATAGGCTGCAATAAACTACTGTTTGGAGTCCACGCTGGCTAACATGTTTTGTTTTTTGTGTTTACATATCAGCGCGTTGTCCTCAACATGCCTGTTCAATATGGCCAAGAATGGCTCCGAGGTTCGTCCTGGAACTATTTTGAGGGCCTCATGGGCCGTCTAGAAGGCCCTGCAAGGTGGCCCGAGAAGCCCCAGTCATGAGCTTCTCATTACTTTTTGGACGGTGTCGGCGTCGCCGCCTCTTGGTCTTCAGGGCGTCCAAGGCGGCCAAGCGGGCGCCCAAGAGCCCCCACGAGGGGCCGAAGAGGCCCCCGAGCCCCAAGAGGGGGAGCACGAATTGACATCTTGAACCCCCAGGCCCAAGATGCCCACAAGATCCCCCCCCCCACAGGCCCCCGATGTGTCCCCAAAACGCAAAAAGGCACCGAGAGGCCCAAATCCGACCCCAAGGCCCCCAAGAGGCTCCCGAGACGCCCCCAAACACCCTTGCAACCGCTTCCAAGAGGCTCCCGGGAGGTCACCCACTACATCCTCATCTGCATCCTAAAGGGCCCCTGACCGACAACCCAAGCACAATGGTGGGATGTGCCGAAAACCAGTAGATACTCTGGAAGAGCTGCTTAGGGTCTTCTGCCGTCAGGGGTGTAATCCCACCAGATCTTCGGGCGACGATGATTCCGTGAGTTAGTTGTTTCGATCCCCTTGTTGCCTTTCGGGGAAGGGTTCACCCCTCCCTTTGCCCCTGGGTCCTAGGGGTGGGGCGCCGCGAGGTGTCGGAGGATCATGTGTGTGCCAAGGTGGCCCCAAGTTGAGCCACGATAGCCCAAGCTGGTCTCCCAAATCGCTCACAACAACTCAAAATGGTTCAACATACCTCCCAACATGCCTCCGAGATGCCCCAATGCAGCTTCAAGTGGCCACGGAACCTCCCAAAGACGCCCCCAAGAGCCCAACACCCTTTCAACAGCAACCGAACGCGAACCATGTTTGCATTCTCACCTTTTCCCTTCCGGTGACTACTGGGCCTTCTCAGGCAGACCCTGTTCTTCGATTCGACGGCTGAACCTCTTCTTTGTTCCACAGTATGCTGACACACTTCCCTGATCAATGCAACTCGCCTGGGCGTTGTGTTTGTGGATTGGGTTGTACGGATATGCGAAGCGTCAAGCTTTTTGCCGCCACGACGGACCTCCGATGAGGACCGACACCTCTTGTGGGCATCAATGACACCCAGACGCGCGAGAAACGCTGGGAGCATACTTAAGAACTTGAACGATACGTTAAAGCGGGAAGTATAGCGAAGGCGGATGGCAGCGTTGTGACATCAACAAAAACCAAGGTGGGCCTTATCCCACAACTACTTGACTGCATCCCTCCTCGCCCTCCCCGTCAAGGCTCTGCACCCCTCCCGCTGCAGCCTGCTTCTCATCCTGCCACCTCTCCTGTCTGCCTCCCTCCGATTCCGCTCCGCCTCCCGTTCTGCTCCGTATCTCCTGCGCCCACCCCACGAACATGACTCTGCCATCCTCCGACTCGCTCCCTCCCGCCACATCGGGGTTACGTACACATTGGCATAGAAGGCAGTTGGACTCGCTTGTTACGAGGAGCGAACTTAAATCCGAAATCCTAATCCCGCACCTGTCTCCTTCTACCCCGTACGCCTCTGCCTCACCGGGCCCCGCTCCATCGAGCCTGCCTCTCGTCCTCCTCTTCCTCTTTCCTCCTGGCCGTACAACACACGCGTTCCCCTGAAATCAAAACTGATAGTAACAATGCGCAAGAAGGATGCAAGTCCCTTGGACGCCCGCTTTGAAGCTCTTTCGAGCGCGGCAGGCCACCGAACGTAGTCAAGGATGGACCAAGGAGGCACACATGCCAGGATACCCTTGATGAGGTTACCTATCCTTACTATCGGCTTCGACTGCACCTTTCCCAACGTCGGTGGCAAATCATGAGAGCCTCCCATACCATCCTGTCCGCTCTTGCGAACCGACGCTACATCGACGCTCATCGACGCTAACTCAACGCTAACCGACGCTAAATCGGCGCTATCTCACGGACTCCCACACGCTAATCGACGTTCGAGATGGAATTCAGAGGGCATACCAGGCTCCCATGATTTGCTACCGAACCCAACCCTTCTCCGTCGCATCCCCCAACCCGTCGGGGACGCGCTGACCGGGGTCAGCGCTGACCTGGGCCCTGCCAAGGCCAAGTCCCGAACCCAGGCCTGTCACGAAGCAGCCCTCAGACCCAGCTCTGCGCCGTGGCTTCCAAACTCGGGTCAGCCCGCCCGATGGGGACTAGAGAAGATTTGCTTGGATGCTCATTCTGGGGACATTCCTGGAGACACTCGCTCCACTCGTGCGTAGAAGCTGCGTCGAACGTCCGTCGATTGAAATCGACCTTGAATCGAACCTGAATCGAATCTGAATCGAACTTGAAAAGAAAAGGGTCGAAATAGAGTCGAGCAAATCCGTTAGGGGGGCCCCAAGAAGGTCCCCCGAACGAGCATCTAAATTGGCTGACCCCTGTTAGCGCTGACCTCCGCGGCGTGCCAACCGATTGAGGCTCCGGTGTTGTCGCGGTGAACTTCGTCGCCCCGCGTTCTTTGAGGTAGGGCGACATGACGGGGTGAAATCGCCCCTGGGCGGCACGCGCGCGACCGCAACAGGTGGACGGATGCCCCCGCGGAGCCGCAGGCACAAGCGCGCATGGAGGTGGCTGGCTGGGCATATGCACGGGCAGAGCGCCGGGGAGCCGACGAGATCCGGGGGATGCCCGCGAGGAGTGGCCTCCGGCAGGGGTGATGCGTGGTGCGAGTAGGGGGCCAGATGCGAACCCTACCCCTACCCCTATCCCCCACGAGTTCTGAGGGGGAGGGTGGGGTTCACTTCGTTCGGGAGCTCTCGAGCGAAGTGAACCCCACCCTCCCCCGCAGAAATCGTGGGGGGTAGGGGTAGGGTTCGCATCTGGCCCCCTAGCGAGGCGTGCCGATCGGTACACGCCGGTCGGCAGCAGCAGGTAAGGGCATGGAGCAGGAAGAGCAGACTGGGCCAAGGCCCTCCCAGGGAAGGACGGGTCACAGCAAGATCACATCGATGCTTGACGCAGGTGGGGAGGCCAAAATGTACCGATACCGCTACCCCCCAGACCTCGCCTGGGGTGCGTTCTGCCTAGAATCTCGAGGCGAATCCAGCGGTGGCGACGAGGGCCTCCCAGGAGGCCCAAAAAGGGGACAACGGGCGAAGGGTAGCAGTATGGGTACCTTTTCCTCCTCTGTCTAGGGGGGCGCTTGGAGTACAGTGCGCGCGCGGCCGCAAGATACCCTCGCAAGAAATCCAACCCTGGAAACCCGCGCGCGAGGTGCACCTGAGGGAAAAACCCGAGCATCCTGAACGAATCAGCTTCTTTGACGGCCGCGGGAAGTCACCGCGCAGAACGCGGAGCGAAGAAACCCGGGGTACCCTGACGAAAACACATGGTTTCTTGATGCGCGCCCCCACTGTCAGGAAAGCCCAGAATCGAATCGATAAGTCGAATCGGCGATCGAAATAAGTCGGATCGGCGGAAATCGGCAGCCGAATCGGGCACAATCGAATCGGCGGAAATCGGAAGGCTAGCATGCGTCCGATAAGAAATCGGAGCCCACATCGGACTCCGGAATCGAATCGGATCGGACTCGGAATCCGTCGAAGTCGCATCGAATCGGATCGGAGGAACCGAAACGCGCCCTGCACTGCAGACTGGGACTGGGGGATCCAACAGCACCAATTAGATGCTCATTCTGGGGACCTTCCTGGAGCCACTCGCTCAACTCGTGCGTCGAACCTGCGTCGATTCTGAGTCGAACCTGAGTCGAACTTGAGGCGAACCTGAGTCGAACTTGAGGCGAACCTGAGTCGAACAGATCAATTAGGTGTGCCCCAGGAAGGCCCCCAAAACGAACCTCGAACACCCGCGTGCCCTCCGCGAGCGACGGGTGCCGCGAGGCGGCAGCAGCGACCCGCGTGCTCGGGGGCCCGGCAGACCGCCCGCCCCCGGCCGTGCCTCCCCGAGCGCGCCGCGCACCGAGCAGGGGCCGCTCGGGCGAGAGGCGGGCGAGCCCCGGATCGCGAAGCGACGCGTCGGATCGGCGATCGAAGCGTTTAGGGAGCGACAGCTGGGAGGTCTTCGTCTGGGAGGCCTGGACATGGGCAGGGGGGAGGTGATCCTAGATTTCGGTGTTGGTGGCAATATTTCGGTCACCTTGGAAGCCAGAATATGACCACCATCACCGAGATCGGGATCTCCTTCCCTCGGTGGAAGCACGCCGCCGATCGTGGTGTTGGTGTTAACCTCTAGGCCTGCGACAGGATCGAAGCGACGCGTCGGATCGGCAATGGAAGCGTTAAAGGTAGCGACAGCTGGGAGGTCTTCGTCGGAAGCAACAAAGAGGATTGAGCCCCACTGTGGGGCCGTTGCGCCAGAGTGGGCCTCGGATTAAGCCGGGATTGAGCGGGATGGAGCGGGATGAAGCCGGATCAAGCGGGATTAGCCCGGATGTCGGGCCAGGTCAAAAGCAGAATTTGACCTCCCAGGAGTTGCATCCGAAGAAACGTGTTTTGAACTCAAAAACGGATTCTTGAATTTAACAAAACTGTTTTCTGAATTCAACCACTGGTACTATTTGAATTCACAAACCAATTTATGAAGTTCAGACACCGATCGGATTGGCGGACATCGGCAGCCAAGTCGGGAGCAATCGAATCGGCAGAAGCCGGCAAGCTAATAGGCCTCCATCGAGAAGTCGGAACACAAATCGGAATCAGACATTTAATCGAGCCGGAATCGGAAACTATCGAAATCGAATCGAATCGAATCGAATCGAATCGGAGGAATCGAAACGAGCCCCGGAAGGGTCACCTTTGCGTGTAGCCGAAGGAAGGTCGAGTCAGAGACACACTTGCGGCGCAATCTTGCAACACTGCCGTTATGTCGAAACATGGCCTTCTGAGATCCGAAGCCGGCTAGGACGGAGGTCCCCGATCTTGGCAGGGGAAGGAAAAAGTGCAAGTACGCGTTTGATACGATAGCGCGAGTGCAAAGTAAGTCTGTATCAAAATAACGAACCAAGCGAGGTCCGCGAAACGCGAGTATGACATATGTGCAACGCGGAAATAGGTACGAAACAAGCACGAACACACATCCAACAGTACGAACGCACATCCAACAACGTACAAACAAATCATGAAGCAAGTATGGAACACGTTTGAAGCAAGTACGAAGTGTGAAACACATATGTCAAACATATCTCTCACACTTTCCTCACGCTTAGGATTTTTGAAATTCTGTACTTCATACTTCTGCACGGCATATTTCTCGTTCTCGTGCTTCGGCGTGGTACTTTTTCGATTGCAATACTTTGCGTTCCTCTGGGGGGGGGGGTCCGGTGCAGCTGGCCGGAATCTCTCCGACCGCCTACCGAACAACGCACAGGGGAAGCAGACGCGCTCAAAGCATCTTCGCATTCTGTTCGACACCTGCTCGCCGGCTCGTGGAACGGTCGAAATCACCCTGAGCATGGCGGGCAACACTTCGGCAAGGTGACCAACGCGTGATTGCAACCCCGAAGCACCACTGCAGATGGCCCGCGGGATCGAATCAGCCGCGCCAGCATGCACAACAGCGCCACATATCGGGCCGCATCGGATCGCTGGCGTAGCGGAATCGAATCAGATCGGGTCTCGCCATCGCTCGGACGTCCATTCCCTGTGCTTTGTTCGGTTTCGTGCGTGTTTTTTTTTTTCGCCAAATGATCAAGGATGCTCCTCGATGGTCCTCGCCGGAGGAAACATGCACACGTCCGAGCGATGCCAAGGGGTCGGCTGAGCTCGACATCGGATCGGGTCGGGGTGGAGCCTGAAACTGCTCCTCCGGGGCCCAGGAAACGCGGGGGCTGCCATGACGAGGGAGACGAGGCTCGGGGCGGAGGAGGGGGGGAGCGCACAGGAAAGGGGGCTACCGCCAAAACGTGGCCTCAAAAGCGCAGGTCGAGAGCACGAGCTCCTTCGCACGGTGCTCGAGGCCCCGGGGAGACGCCCCAAACGACGAGCCCTCCACGGTGGAGATCACACATGCGAAGAGCACAAGGGGTACCACTCCGAAGCTACGAATGCTTTGACTCCTCTCGCCAACTGGAACGAGCCAACACTGCATGCATCTGGTATTCCCGGCGCCACCCAACGCCCGTGTCTCGAGGAAGGCGCACAGCGGCGGGGCCGCAAGCGGGCTGCGTGCGGCAGATTTGGCACTGCCCCACCCCTGCCCAACCCCCCTCTCGTTCGTCCGCGCCGCAGTAAGACAATGATGAGGGAGAGGCTTCAAGACTGCGTCAAAGGGTCGCCCGCTCGCCACAACGGGGGCACACAGCACTGATCATCGTTCTGACGAAGCTCGAAACGGGTGGAATCTATTGAAGCCTCTTCGTCTGAGGTGGCATACCGCCGTGGGGTCAGGAACCACGTGCAAGTTTGCAACATCGAGATCGATGAGACGAGGAGGGGGAGGACGTCATTCAATTGTTTGGTGTTGTGGGGCCTCCCGACAACTCTGGAGGAAGGGGGCTCATCAGGCCTCCTCTTGGCAAGGCGTGTGAGTGCGTGGGAAGCGTAAACGACGACTCAGGATAAAAAGCCCGTCGCCGGGAATCGGGGTCGAGACGTCCAAGCACCAACGATTCGAAAACATCGGGCCGTGGGAGGTCTGGGGGGAGGGACATACCACAACGACTGAAGAGCACTGGCGTGAGATAAAAGGGTCCCGAGGGAAGCGGGTCCTGGACCTCGGGGCTTTCTTTAGGAACACATCTTCATCCTGCAAGACATGAAGGGGCCCCAGGACACACAAATAAATACACACAAATAAAACGATTCCCTATGTTTTGCCATATTTCCTGGGTTTCTGTCTTCCCCCCCACTTCCAATGTTGTCCCATATTTTCTGGGGAATCGAGGATTAATTGTGTCTGTGTGTTTTTTTTCTCCTCTCCTGAAGACAGTGGAACTCTGGTGACAGTATAATGCCACTGGCATATCCTCTGGTACGCCGCCAACCATGCACCTTCGCGCAACCCTGTCGGTCTGCCTCCTCGGTCTACGTCTTCCTGCTTCCCATTGAGGTGCAACACGTGTCCTCAACTAGCCGGTGCCACAACCTGGGCGTGAACTCGCGTGCCGTGCCGCTCTCGGCTTGCACCAGTCTGCCATGTCCCGATCGAACCATGGTCAGGCGCCGTCCAGCGTCTCTGACTCGGTATCGATGTTTTCACATGGAGTTCGCGATGAGCAAGTTGGCACGCACTAACGCGTTGGGCACATTCTCGTTCCATTCGCTCGTGAACTGGTTTCGGCACATGCTCTCGTGCTCCTCCTGAGGACCCCAGCTTCCACCCGTTCGTGCCTTCATACTTGTAATCTCCTTTGGTGTACGCAGCTAGCCATAGCTCGCGGAACATGTCCGCTTTGAGTCCGAACGATGCAGCACGGTGTGATGACCCGTCAAACTGAAATAAAGGATCGTTTGCTCATGTGGCCGCTGCTTGTCCCGGTGGGCATATGTACTACTATGTACTACGTTCCGCTACCATGATAATGTTCCAAGACACGATGTATTAAGGTAACGGCCGCAAACAGACGCCACATAAATGACGAGCTTTTTCAATTGGACCAAGCGCCGGCATAAAACGGAACTTTTCGCAACCCCCTGGCTCGCTTACTTCTAGCACTTCCTTCTGACCCTCTTCCCTCTGTTCCTCCTCCCTTATTTTCGATATCCTCCTCCTCCCTCCTCTCGATGTCCCAAAACCGTGTGGTGACAGACCGCGCGGTGACCTCGAAATCCCAAGAGACCTCGCCGCGCGGTCAGTCACCGACCGGTCTCGGGACCCTCGAGGCCCCAGTCGGCAGAGACATCCTCGGAGAGCAACCCGAATGACCGTGCGGTCACGCCAAATCCCCAGTGCCTCCCAGCACGGCGCGGTCACCGCACCGTCTGGGCCCCCTCCCCTCCTCGTTCCTCCTCATCCTCCTCTTCCCTCCTCCTCCTCCTCCCCCTCCTCGTCCTCCTCGTCCTCCTCCTCTCCTCCTCCTCCTCCTCCTCTTCCTCGTCCCCCTCCTCCGCCTCCTCCTCCTCCTCCTCCTCCTCCTCCTCCTCCTCCCTCTTCCTCCTCCCTCACCAGGCTGTAGGACCAGGTTGCTGCTCCCTGCGCAAGTTGCAGTTTCAAGTCTCCAATGTTACAATCCTACTTCCTGCTTCCTGCTTCCTACAGTCCGCGCGAGGGGGGGAGCCCCAAACCAGCAAACTGCCACCCTCGGATCGCGTGCTCGGAACTCCCGGGGGGGGCGTGGGAACGTACGCGTTACGTGACATTCGCGTGCCCGAAGCCAGAACCCCTAACAAATTGCACAATCTTCGCATCCCAGAGGCCGTAAACCCTAGAAAGTTACACAAGTTCGTGCGTCCCCGAAGCAGTCCCTCGTAACTTACGCAAGATTCGCGTCCCCGAAGGCATGGACCCTCGCAAATTACACCACATTCGCATTGCCAAGGCCAAGAGTGCTCCAAGGCGCCCGAAGATGGTTCCAAGACAGCCCAAAAGGGTCCCAAGAGGCCCCAAGAGCACTCCAAGAGGCCTCCCGAGAGAAGCCCAAGAGTCCAACATCGTCGATGTTACTGAGGTTGTTGCAGTATGTTGGCCTTCTCACATGTTCGGCTTTCCGACGCTCCAAGACGGCTCAAACAGCTCCCAAGACCTCCCCAAGACAGCCCAAAACCCCTCCAAGAGGGCCCCAAGACGGCCCAAGAGGGCTCCAAGATGGCCCAAGAAGCGCTCCGAGAAGCCCCCAGGAGGCCCCAAGAGGCCCCAAGATGCACCCAAGACGCGCCCAAGAGGCCTCCACGAGGCACAACATATACCCCACGAGGCCCCCAAGAGGCGCCCAAACCGCCTCCAAAAAGCCTCCGAGAGGTCCCCACGACACCCCAATACAGAAACAAGAGGCCTCAGACCCACAACCCGGGCACGGTGGCGGGATGGGCGAAAGCCACTAGGATAACGCCAACGTCTCAGTATGCGCTGACGGCTCCCATCCACCCCCACATGATGTTCCCAGATGCGCAAAGGCAGCGCCGAGACGCACCGACGCGACTCATACATATCCCATTATGATAGCGAGGGGGCCGGCGGCAGGGGGCGAAGCTCTTACGGATATGTGTGTGGCGGGTCCCTCCTTTTCCTCTCCTTCTCCCCCTCCTCTTTGTCGTCCTCACCCGCGTCCTCCCCTATCTTCCTCCTCCTGCTCCTGTTTGTTCCCCTCCTCCTCTGTTCCCCCCTCCCCCCGAAGGGGAGGAGCGGCGCGGGCCGTCTTCTTGATCTTGTCCGTGGTGCGTCTGCTCAGCTCCGAAGGGCAGTCGAACTGCAAGAAGGCGTCCTCCTGGGGTCGGTTCAGGGCAGATTGTGGCGCGCGCCGCGGTGGGGGAGAGAAAGAGAGAGAGAGAGAGAGTGATATATATAGAGAGAGAGAGAGAGAGAAGAGAGAGAGAGATACACATAAAAACACATACATACATATAAATATAAAGGAGGAGAGAGAGAGAGAGAGAGAGAGAAGTAGAGAGAGAGAGAGAGAACGAGCGAAAGAGAGAGATAACAAGAGAGACGATATGGGATGGCATGGGTTGGCCCTAAAGTCGAGGCCAAACTTCAATCGGCACTCGAACCACGGCCCGCGATCTGTCTCATCGGAGTCGACAGAGAGAGAGAGAGAGAGAGAGAGAGAGAGAAAAAAAAAAAGAAAGAGAAAGAGAGAGAGAGAGAGAGGAGAGATAGAGGAGAGAGAGCGAGAGAGAGAGAGAGCAAGCAAGCAACGAGATGGAACACGATGACGCGAACGAGTGGGCTGGGTAGGAGCGATGAACAATGAACAGCGCGCGGGGAAATCAGATGAGTTGCCCCACTCGCGCCAGAACTGGCAAAGATCTCTGCGGAACCCGTCTTGTGGGGAAGCGAAAAAGCGATAAGGGAACACCCCCCCGCTGGCGGCTGGGCAGGAGAAAAAGAGGACCAAAGTAACCCCGGGATGCGCCAACGGTGCTCGGGCGGGTGGTGCTGTTGCTTTTTCCTTCGCCGATCGTACATGGCCCAGGGAGGTGGGTTAGGGGAATGGGAAGAGGGAGAGGAGGGGGGGGGTGGAAGAGGGAGAGGGAGAGGAGGGGGAGGCGGGGGGAGGGGGGAGAGGAGCGGGATGGAGGAGGGAGTGGAGGAGGGGGAGGAGGCCAGGAGGGGAGAGGGAGAGGAGGGAGAGGAGGAGGAGGGCGGGGAAGGGGAGGGGGAAGCGGGCGCGGAGGGGGAGGCAGAGGGCGCCGCCGGCGCCGAGCGAACCCCTCACCGCCGCTTCGCGCCCCGGCCGGCGCGGGCCAAGCGGCCAGCGCTCCGGCCCCCCGCCGCCCGGAGGCGCCGGGCCAAAGGGTGGGTCGGGCAGGTCCTCCCACAGGCGGATTCTGGGCGACAAATTGAACACAGAACTCAATACCCCAGAAGGGTCAACGGATCATCACACATCGTCCCCAGGCTATGTTTTGACTATCTTTGGATATACCCCTCTTGTGGAGGGACGCGCCCGACTCGAGGCCAGGGCCCTCTCGGGAGGCGCTCCTTTGCCTGGCGCCCCGCCCGGGTCGATCGGGCGCCCTGCCGGCGGACGCGCGGGCCAGCAGGGCCCTAGAGCACGCCTTCCTCGCGGGTGCGCAGCACGAGGCTGGCACGTCTCGCCCTCGCTCGGGCGTCCATTCCGTGTGCTTTCATGTATATATGTGTATATATAAGTAAATAAAAACTAAAATTAAGACTGATATTTTCAATTCTATATCAATATATACATATATATAGTGCTACGAACTGGCGGACTCCGAAATCCTGAACCCAAACACGTTGTCTTACTTCCGCCACCTTCCGCCGCCCTTCCGCCGGCGGAAGCGGCCTCGTCTTGCTGCCGCCGACCTTCCGCCGCCTTCCGCGGCGGACGACACGGCAACTCCCGCGATCCTCGAAGGCAAGGCCGCTTCTGCAGCGCCCCACATGATCTCGATGGTCCTCGCCGAGAAACCTGATGTAGCCACGAACCCCGACCTTGGAGGACAAGTGGGCGTGACTTGCGAGGAAGGGAGAAACAACGAAAATCATGCCTATAGGGCGCATCATGCTGATTCCCGCGTTGTCCGTTTGACGCTGTACCTGCCGCATTCAAGCGCATTATGCTGGTTCCCGTGCTGTCCGTTTGATGCGGTACTACCATCTTGGAGCCGTGTTGGGCACCCAGTGGGCCCTGGAAACGACGGGCTGTTTTTTCACCGGTTCCGTTTTGCCGTTTTTTTGCCGGTTCCGACGCCGTTTTACTTACCGGATCCGTCGCCGTTGTTTGACCAGTTCTGGCTCCGGTTCCAATCCTGGAGCCGTTTTTGTTGACGTTTCCGGTCGCCGTTTTTTTGCCGTTTCCATTCTCAAAGGAGACTTCTTCGGAAACGGTGAAAAAACGGCCCTGCCGTTTCCGGGGCCCACTGAGGTTGGGCAGTCTTCGGGTCCTGGGGCGTATCCAACCATCTCGGGGCCCTCTTAGGCCAGTCCTGGTGCCCTCTTGGGGTCTTCTGGGGGCTTCCTGGAAACTTCTTGGAGGCGTCCTGGAGCCCGAGCGATGCCGAGCACATCGGCGTGCGCTGCCGAGTTCGTGGCTTGGGTTTGGGCGCCCGAGTTATCCGGGGTAACTCGGGTCTGGGGTAACGCGGGTTTGGATTCCCGAAAAACAAACCCGAGTTAGCCCTGACCCAAGTCACCCACCCCTGACGATTCGGGGCTCTGGACGCCCGAGTTATCCGGGGCAACTCGGGCCCGGAGGAACTCGGGCTCGGATTCCCGACAAGCGAACCCGAGTGAGCCCTGACCCGCCGAGTCACCCCTGACGATTCGGGGTTGGACAGACCTCCCTTTAGTAAAACGTGGTTTAGTGAAAACGACCTGAGGCCCAAACCTGGCGGGCGCAGGCCTGGAAAACAACGGCCACGGCGCCCTCTCGAGAACCGAAGACGGACAATTCACTGATCGACGTGTCACTGTTGGGGGTTCTGTCCACCCCCGAACGACTCGGGGCTCTGATTGGGTGCTCGGCGCCACCTCCCACCCCGCACCGCCCTGGAGGGGGGGCCTGCCGCCTCCGCCCGCCGGCAGGGCGGCGAGGGGCGCGCCCCGCCCAGCCCGGCGGGGGGCGCGCCGTGCGCGGCCACTGCGCTCGCTGGCCGCCCTCCCGAGAAGCAGCCTGCTGCGGAGAAGAGCTCTCACCCCTCCCCCTGCAGTGAAGACCCACGCCACGAGAACGCCTTGCTCGCCTCCTCCTCCACCTCCTCCTCCTTCTCCTCCTCCTCCCTCCCTCCTCCTCCTCCCTCCTCCTCCTCCTCCTCCTCCTCCTCCTCCTCCTCCTCCTCCTCCTCCTCCTCCTCCTCCTCCTCCTCCTCTCTCTCCTCCTCCTCCTCCCTCCTCCTCCTCCTCCTCCTCCTCCTCCTCCTCCTCCTTCTCCTCCTCCTCCTCCATGTGCGCGCCGCCAGCGCGCCGACTGCACCCTGGTGGCCGACCTCCGGCAGGCAGCATGTGCAGCGCAGCCAAGTCAGCGGGGAGGACATCCGCCCCCAAGAAGGATCCCCTCGACAAGCGAAGCCGCAAGTGAGCGAGCCCATGGAAGGAATCGAACAGGGCCGGGCTGTGTAGTAAACGCCCAGGGCCGTTTCGACAGTTACCTCGTCCACCAGCGCGCCTCACCACATCTCATCTTGCCTCATGGTGTCGACCGTCGCCGAGAACAAGAGCACATGTCCGAGCGATGCCAAGCACATCCGGCGGGAGGCGCGCCGTGCGCAACCGCTGCGTTCGCTGGCCGCGAGCGCTGCCGATCTATGTGTTGCCGTCGTAAAAGTTTTCCCGAATTGGTCGTGGTCAACACAGACGAACGCCTTCTATAGTCGATTGCTGCTGCCCATAGCGGTCGCTGCCACTCGTAGGAAACCTCATGTAGCATCGCAATGATGAACACATGGTCTTCCGTGCAATAAGTCCTTCCGGAAACCTCCTTGATCAAGGCACTGATCCGAGGCGAACAGAGGGTTCAGCCGGTTGCAAAGGAGGCGAGCCACCAACTTGTATAACAACGGGATAATGGTAACGGGTCTGTAACTGCCTGGGAGTTGTGGGTCTCCTGATTTGTAAAGCACGGTGATAGTGATAGTGGTGCTCTTCCATTGGCCTGGTGGGGTCTGATTAGAGTTGGAACAGGTGGTATTGTATGGTAGCGCCCCAAACTTTGAGCAATTCTGCTGTGATCCCCGTGGTGTCTTTGTACTTGCCGTTCTTGAGTTGCTTGATTGCCTGCCGAGGCTTTCCTCCCAGGCGGCATCTCAGCTGAGCGGCCACCCGAGGCGGTCGAGAACAACGCGGCCCTCCGTATCCGAGCCGCGCTCCTCGTCCATGAAACTGGCCAGGTCCGCAGCGCTGGCATCGAGTCCGAAAAACCATGGTCCGCCACCCCGTCGCGTTCGGTCGCGCTCTCAGGGCGCACTTCCAGCGGACAGCGATCGCGAGCCTCGCGGTGGTGAGGAGGGGGAGGAGGGGGATGGGGAGGAGGAGGAGGGAGGAGGGGGAGGAGGAGGAGGAGGAGGAGGAGGAGGAGGAGGAAGAGGAGGAGGAGGAGGAGGAGCCTCACGTGAACCTGACCTGCGGACGGCGCCTCGCTGCACGGCCCTCGCGGCGTCGGCCTGCTCTGTGAGGTCGGCCTCGCTTGCAGGGCCGTGCACCGTGGGGGAGAGCGGGACTCCGCGGTGGGAGACCGAACGAACGCCTGCCCCTCCTTCTTGGGTAGACTTAGGTCGGGCATGTCCTCCTACAGGGAATCTTCGACGAGAAATGAAACAATAGCCAAGCACATTCAGCAACGATTCAAACATTCCAAAAAAATCGTCCCCAGACTGCGTCTGGACTATGTTCGAACCCTCCTCCTGCAGAGAGGACGAACCCGACTTAGGCGCATTCGCCCTCGACGAACTCGAAGGTCGGCGCCTCGAGAAGGGCGCGCCGTGCACGGCGGGTGCGCAGGCCGCGCCCCCCCCCACACTAGAGGCCTCCTAGATGGGGTCCGAGTAGATGGGGTCGGAGGATCGCGCCGCATCGCCGATATATCCGCGATACATCGCCGATGCATCGGCGATTCATCGTGATGCATCGGCGACGCCAGCGTGGAGAAAATCGGGCGACACATCGAGCCGTATCCCCGATGCATCGACGATGCGGCGCGATCCTCCGACCCCATCTACTCCGACCCCATCTAGGCCCAGACACCCGCAGCGGGCGGGAGCTGCGGGCACCCTCCGGCGTGCGGAGCCCCCCCGTGGCGGCTCGGAGGCCGAGGCGGCACGGCGGCACGGGCCCCCGTGGCCCTCTGCGTGGAGGCCACGTGCCTCCGGGCCGGGTTTTCGGTCGGGCATGTGCTCCTACAGTTAAGTGGGGCGTGTCCCCTCTACAGGGGGATCTTCGACGAACAGTAAGAGATACCCCCCAAAGACTCCAAACTTGTCAAACATACTAAACAAAGAATCCCCCGACTCTTGTTTGACAATTTTTGAATATCCCCCCTGTAAAAGGACAGGCCCGACTTAACCCTACAGGCGGGTTCTGGCAGAAGTATGAGATGTGACATAAGCGAAGCGAACGCCGGAGTCGTGCGCGCTCCTCTGGGGAGCCCGCCCGTGCCCATGAGGGCATGGCGTGGAGGCCGTGGCCTCGACAAAGGAGATTACCAAACTAATCAGACTCGTGAAGCGTAGTATAAGCATAATGGCAAGACTAGTCAAACCATAATCGAGACATCGCCACCAAACTATGTTTTTACAGTGCTGGACTTTTTTCTTTGGACGGACATGCCCGACTTAAGCTCGGTTGTCGATCTCAACTGGCTAAGCAGGAGCAACACCGAGAAGCCGTGCAAGGACGCCACTGCGAACCCCAAGACAGACAGACTGGCGCCATCTCCCGAGCAGCGCAGCCAGACCTCGCCGACGGCAAAACCATGCGCGAGGCCAGCTCAAGCCAATGGGGTGTCGCCAGCTGCGGGCGGCCTCTTAGGCCATCATGGCTACGGACTTTCTCCTCCTCCTCCAGCTCCTCCCCCCCCCCCCTTCGCCCTCCTCCTCAACCTGGTTCCCCCCCAATCCCCCTGACCTCCTCCTCCTCCTCCTCCTCCTCCTCCTCCTCCTCCTCCTCCTCCTCTTCCATCTCCTCCTCCTGCTTCCTCCCCGCCCCTTCCTTTCCCCTTCCTGGTCTATCCCCCCCCCCCGTGCCCTCCATCTCCTCCTCCTGCCTCCCTCCTCCCCCTCGCCCTCCTCCCCCTTCCGCCGCCTCCTTCTCCCTGGAGCCGCTCCCTGCCCTCACCTGCCACCGCCGGGGTGGGCGCGAGTGGAGGCGAGCCGGCGCGTCCCGCTTGTTGGAGATCGCGTGCACGGACAAGACTCGGTGCTCCTGCGAGAGCCAACGTCGAATCGGGAAGCCGGGTCGGGTCGAGACGTGCGTCGCATCGGGCCGCATCGGCACGGAGCCGGAATCGAAGCTGATCGGCTGCTGCTGCACAACAGCGTCGTGCAAGCATCGGGCCGCTTACGATCGTCTGAACGCCGAGATCGGAGCGGATCGGGCCGTCCGAGACCAACATGGAGTCGGATCGCCCGGATCGACATGGGCCCTGCGAGGCGGGGCGGGGCTGAGGCAGCCATCGTAATACCACGAAGCACGAACCACGCCCGCACATGGACACCCTCTAGGGTGCAGCGGGTGCGGCGCCGGAGCGCCGGAACGTCCGAAAACGAGGCCTGATCAGATGTTGCACGTGAAGCTGGAGATCATGCTCTTGGGGCTGGAAGTCGAAAGCTCGAGGTGGAAGCCCGGATGGCGGCAGCTGGCGGCGACTGCTGAGTCCGAGGCCACAGGCGGGGGGTCGGCCGCACGCTGCGAGAGGTCGATGGGTGGAGGTCGGAAGCTGGAGGTGGAAGGCTGGACGAGGAGCGGAAAAGGGGCTCTCCGGGGCACGGTGGGCCTCGGCCACGACCCCTTCCCCCGACCCAGACCTGGAAGGGACCGCCCGGCAACCGGAGGTCCTTGCCCGGGCCCCAGGCGGTCCCTGCTCTGCTTCGGGCACCGCCCGCAGGGCCACCCTGAGCCCAGACTCCCACCAGCCCTCTGGGCGTGGGTGGTTCAGGGAGTTTCCTCTTCCCCTTCCCTATTAGTAAACACCCCCTCCCCCAGGCGACTGGGAGCCAACCAGGGGCAATGCGGGCACCCCCCCTCCATCCCGTGTTAAAAAAAAGTAATTACAAAACACACTCTGCCTCCATATTCGGAGCATGCGCAGCCAACCCGATTCGGCCTCACCCCACCATCCCTGTCAAAAAACAATACAGAGTACACTTGGCGGCGGCGGCGGCTGCGGCGGCTGCGGCTGCGGCGGCGGCGGCGGCGGCGGCAGCGGTTGCGGCGCGGCGGCGACGGCGACGGCGGCGGCGGCGCGGAAGCGGCGGCGGCGGGCAGCGGCGGCGGAGGCGGCGGCGGCGGTTGCGGCGGCGGCGGCGGCGGAGGCGGCGGCGGCGGATTGGCCCCAAATAGCTGCCCATCCAAAAACGACTGCTGAATATGCTGAGGCTCGGGCCAGACTCGGGTGCTACGTATGTGTTGGGAGGGCGGGTGGGAGTGAGCGAGACGGCTTGCGGGCGGGGAGGGAGTCTTGATGCCTCCCCCTCCCCCCTCCCCCCTCCCCTGGACCTGGACGGGGGGTTCCGCGACGCGTTGGAGCGTCCAAAACGGCCTCGGCGAGGAAGCCTGGCCCCATTTTGGCCTCCTGAGGGGGGAGGGCTAATTGAGCCCCCCCCTCCTGTGATCGATCTCCTCCAAGATGGCCCCAAGAGGCGCCCAGGATGCCCCAAGAGGCCCCGAGATGGCCCCGAGATGGCCCCATGTGGCCCCAAGAAGCCCCCAAGATGCCCCCAGGATGCCCCCAAGAGGCTCCCAAGAGACCTCCACGAGGCCCCAAGAGACCCCCCAGAGGCACCCACAACGCTCCAAGAGGCCTCGGCGATAATGCCAAAGCCATTGATTTTACTCAGGTTTTGGCTACATTTGGGCCTCCTTGGGGGGGGGGGGGGGCACTGTTCAGATGACTCGACGAGCGCCTGGGAGAGCCCAAGACGACCTCCAAGATGGCTCAAGATATCCCAAGATGCCTCAAGATGGCTCCCACGATGCTTCAAGAGGCCCCAAGACCGCTTCAAGACGGCTCCAAGTGGCCAAAGAGCTCCCCCAGGAGGCCCCGAACAGGCCAAAATCTTTCCCAAACCTCAGGGAAATCAATGTTTTGGGCTTTCTCGCCTTTTCGTTTCTGATAGCTTCAAAAGAGGGCTCCAAGAACGCCCCCAAGGCTCCGAAGAGCGCTTCAAGAGGGCCCCAAGAGGCGCCCAACAGGCGCCCCAGAGGCCTCCACGAGGCCCCCAAGAGACCCCAACGAGGCCCCAAGAAGCTCTCCGAGGCGCCCAAGACGCTCTCAGAGGCGTCCGGGACCGCCAAGAGGCTCCCAAGACGCTCCAAGAGGCCTCCACTGGGGGACCCTTCCTCTGTGTGCTGCCCACTTCCTTGATCGAGGCACTTCCTCTGGGCATCGTTTCTGGATGGGCAGGTGGGGTTAAGCGAAGCGTCTAGAATTTATGTGGGGCCTTCGGCGCGAGAGGGAAAGGAGGGCCCAACTCGGGGATATACGTTTGGGGGGGTTTCATCCTCGTGGGCGTTTTCTTATTCGGCGTTTCGACATTGGGCGGACAAGGGGGGGAGGGATGGGGTCTGGCTCCAGACCTCTGCTCAGTGCGACTGTTTGCAAGAGTGCGGCCTCTGGGGGAGACTCCGCCTGCTCGAAACAGGCGCCAACAAAACGGCCAAGATCTACTCCAGAGGGGGGGGGGGGTTAGGGGGGCTCCGCCCCCGATCTGGGCGCGCCGCGAAGCCGACGGCCAGCCTGAAGAACCCGGTCAGCATCGCGAACTCTGCAGCCGGGCCCCGTCGAACCTCCAAACGACTGACTTGGCCACGTCGACAATCTGCGGCCCTGCGATTGCCTGAAGGCCTGCTCGTTAATCCACTTGAAGGGGTGAGCTTTCTTCACCCGTTCGGGGGAGACCCGGGGGGCCCGACTTCTCCAACGCCGCCGGGAAAGCCGCGGCTCCGGCCAGTCTATGTCCAGATCCCTCGACGCGGGCACAAGGCTTTTTCGAAACGTTTGGGGCGACAGATGGCACGGGCAAGATTTTCCGAGCCCTGCAACGCCGACGCCCCGAACCCCGTCCGAGCCTAGCCGCGGGCCCTGGCATCGACCGCGCGCCTCGCCTCGACCTCCTCGGACAGCCACTCGGAGCCCGCGGGCGAGACCTCTTCCATGCAGGGCAAATCCCACCCATATATCCACCTGCATGCCGCGCAGGGCCTCCGATTCCGTCACTGGGGTGGGCGAGCCGATGCCGTCGACGGGTCGAAGTAGACGCTGGCGACGCCCTGCGCCGCTGACCTCGGGTCCAAGTGGCGCCGCCCCTGCGAACTTGAGCTTCACCCGCAGTCGCAGCGTGGACACCCGCATGCGAGCATCCGTCCCATCGTGATTTGTTTGTTTTCGGCGCGACCTTAATGCAGTCGATCAGGCTCTTCGCCGATGCTGAAGCTCCTATCATTACTCGGGATTTCGAACAGCTCCACCAAGAATGGCTCGGCCGCGGTGAACCAGTCGGTGTCTGGCAGCGCGCTCGATGTCATCGAGAGGCCTCTATGGAGCACGCCCATGCACTCGGCGATAATGGTTGCCCGAAATGTGTGCGTTTCCCATCGCTCGCTTCAAACTTGCCCGCTTGCCCCGCTAAGGGGAACGCTCTAGGTGTACTCCACGCGCGCGAAAGGATCAAGACGGGCCCCCATCGATTGTGCAAATCACGTAACAATGAAGGGCGATTGGGGGCTGAACGGTGGCTTTCGCCTCCATCGGAAAGGCACCGAAGGCCAAATATCAACTAGAGTACTCGTTCCCGTGTCCATGCAGGTTGGTGGCACAGGCAACAGAACCGAAGCGCGTGCTAGATAGAGTCATCCTGTTCCCATCACCTCCTCAGGATCCATGCGCCAATCGCACCCCTGGCAGGAACAAGGACTACTGGGCCCCCAAGAACACAATTTAAACATCGATCAGCTCAGGGTTGGCGCCTTCGGCTCCCGTGCTCGCGTGGCCGCGTGCTGCCGGCAATCTGGAGCGACTGAAGGCCGATGGTGGGGAGCCCGAGCCCCCCCCCGCGCCGGGACTTCGCGGGCGCCAGTGGGAGTAAGGCGGCCTCCCAACCCGAGCGCCGCGGAAATACCCGCCCTACCACACAAACCCTTGCCGCATTTCCCGCTCGCACCGCTCCCTCCCTATGCCAGCTTTCCGGAACACGTTTTGGACCACTGATGTGCGCCTGCTTCTGCACATGTGTCTCGGGTGGTCTCTTGGATGGACAATGCGCGCGGCATCCCGGACCTGTTCTCGATCCAAACCATCGTGGCCTGTGCTCGTGGCCACGCATTGACATTGACGGTGCCGATGACGAACTTGGAAGAACCATCTGGGGTCACTGCCGTGATGGTCTCCTCCAGCGTGGGTTTCTTCCAGCAGTGATTCGTTGAGGCGCGATGGGCCTGGGGCTCGGGGAGTTCCCAAAACCGAGCTTTGACACACATTGCTTTACTAACGCCTTTGGTGTGCCAACGGCCTGACCCACAACATGCATCCCCTGCGCCTCCGTACCACTCAGATGTCCGACGCTGCCCGTGCGGCCCATCTGAACGGGAACTCGCGTTGCCGGGATCGCAGCATGCCTTCACGATGCGCAGAGACATTGACGCAACCTCTCTGGAAACGCGGTGACGTGAGCGGTGAACCCCGCGCTCTGACTCCGATTTCGATTCAGACGCCGACTGTTTTCCAACATGTTGCAGTGGCGACATGAGCAGGGGTGGTCTCGAGGAGCACCCAACACTGCATTGTGACTTTCCGTGCACTGGCCGGGCGAGAATATCCTGCCCGACTCGAGCCCCTCCGCTTCGCCGCGACGCCTAAGTATCGGCATTCTCTCAACCTCCTCCATGACGACCGACACCCTGTCCGAGCTGCATGATGAAGGCGTCCCCCATGACGCTGCGGGCTCAGTGAGGTTGGCCTCCGTCTGCAGCCGTAGCGGGGGGCCGCGTCCTCCTTCTTTTTGTCGGTCGAAGTCGAAGAGCATCGAGGAGGGAGACGGATGGGGATCGATGAGGAAACAGGATCGAGGATGATCCGGGGCGGAAATGGAGGTCGAGGAGGGTGCCGACGAGGACGAGGAAGCGGCTCCGCGTCGCAGTAGCAGAAGCCGCCCTGGAACAGAAACTGCGCCAGCGGGTGCACGCGCTCCCGCGCCGAGAGGGAGGTGAGCTCTGACCGCTCCTGCGGCGCCGTGGCGGGGAGGGGGCACGGGTGATGGAGCATGGCCACCGCGAGTCGTCCCGGATTGGGGGGATTGCACACCAAAGAAGAATGAAGGGGCCCTGGGACACACAAATAAATAAACACAAATAACAGGATTCCCGATAGTTTCCAACATTTTCTAGGTTTCTGTCTTCCCCCACACTTCCCATGTTTTCCCATATTTTCCTGGGAGTCGACGATTAATTGTGTCTGTGTGTTTTTTACCCTCCTGAAGGAAGGGAGGGTCGATGTGGGCTTGGGTAATTATTGGTGCCCCTGTTCTTCATGCGTCGGCTCATGCTCCACGGGGAGGCGGCGGAGAGGGGGGAGGAATCGGCGGTGGACAGACCTCCCTTCAATAAACCACCCTTCAGCGAGAACGGCCCAGGGCCGGAACCGACGCACCTGGAGCCGCAAAAACGACGGCCGCGACGCCCTCGCGCGAACTGGAAACGGCCAATTCGCGAATCGACGCGTCAGGGTAGGAGGCCTGTCAACCTCCGAGAGGCAGCGGGGAACAAAGCTCGGGCCGGGCGAAAGGGGGGATAGCAAAGGGGGGGGTGAGAACCAGCTCACGTGTAGCTGATGTTCCCGGCGCCTCCGGAGGTCGGCCCGAAAGGCACGGAACGAACGCTCGGGAGCGGTCAAGAGGGGGGTGTCCAAGAGGGGGGGTGCAAATCATGACCGGCGGCATGTGCGCGGCCCAGCGGGGGGGCCAGGGACGTAATGAAATAAGAAGAAGCGCCATGAGAACGGGGGAAATATCATGGCCCACGCCATGATACCCCCCCCCTAATTAGTCATCACCCCCCTCTTTCCCCATCCCCCCCCTTCGTTCGGCCCGAAAGGCACGGAAGGAGCGCGCGTCCTCCCGACGGCCGACGGGCCGCGGGGCGGGCGGGCGCTGGGGACGGGGAAGGCGGACGCGGCCGACGGGCAGAGGGCGAGGGAGGCATTGGGGGGGGAGGGGGGACCGAGCGGGAAGGTCAGGAGGGGAAGAAGCACACGGACACAATGAATCGTCGATTCCCTCGAAGATATGGCAAAATGTGGAAGCGTGTGGGGGAAGGCGCAACCCCAGAAAATATGGGAGAAGATGGTGCATCCTGGGATTCGTGTGTATTTACTTGTGTGTCCCTGGGCCCCGGGGCGGCCAAGAGGGGGGCGTCCAATAAGATGGGGGGGCGCAAATCATGGCCGCCGGCGCGTGCGCGGCCCAGAGGGGGGGCCGGGGACGTACTGAAATAGGAAGAGGCGCCATGAAATCTGAGAAAAGATCATGGCCCCCGCCCTGATACCCCCCCCCCGCTAGTCATCCCCATCCTTTTTGTGCAGGGACCGACCGTCCCGGCATTCCTATCGTCCTACCAAACCCACAGATTTTAAAATAACGAAAACACGGTTCTTAGAACACAAGCCCGATGTGATAAAGCAAGACGAACTCCGCCGGACATGTTCTAAGAACATGTCGTGGGAACCACAAAACGCACTTAGAACATGGTTTGGTAGGGGCTATCGGCGAGCCAGGACGCTTCGCAACTGATCCTTCTTCCTCCTGCTCCTCCTCCTCCTCCTCCTGCTCCTCCTCCTCCTCCTCCTCCTCCTCCTCCTCCTCCTCCCCCCTTCCTCCTTCCTACTTATCCTCCTCCTCCTCCTCCTCCTCCTCCTCCTCATTCGCCTCCTCCTCCTCCTCCTCCTCCTCCTCCTCCTCCTCCTCCTCCTCCTCCCCGCCTCTTCCGCCTTCCTTCCTCCTTCCTTCCTCTCCTCCTCCTCCTCCCTCCTCCTCCTCCCACCTCCTCCTCTCTCTACCTCCTCCTCCTCCTCCTCCTCCTCCTCCTCCTCCGCCTCCTCCTCCTGCGAAATGCATATGCGAGATGGTGAGGGGCAGCGTTTCAAGACGCATTTGCATCATCCTCCTTGCGCAGCACGGCTCCGCCAACGCTGGCCAGCACAGCAGGCCAGCAACGGAGCTGATACGCACAGCAATCGACAGAAAATGATGAGGAGCACCCGTCTAGGAGTATCCAGACGCCTGGGATCGGTCTGCTACCAGAACTGCGACCACATAACTATATGCACTCTTTCATCATATGAGAGATCGTGCTGTTTGTGCACTCAATTCGAGTTGTAGGCAAGTCAGGAAGCTGTGACACACACGGTTGAACAAGGAATTATCATACACAGTCGCCTACAGCATCGGGACGTCTGAGATTGGTCTGCTACCAGGGCTACGACTGAAAAGCTACTCGCACTCTGCAATTTCTTGTGAGAGATGATGCTTGTTTTCTGTGCTTAATTCGAGCTGCAGGCTAGCTACAAAGCTCAGATATACACCAATCGGCAGGGAATGCTGAGCAGCGCTAGCTCAAAGCATCCAGACGGTCAAGTTCGGTCTGCTACCAGAGCTGCGACCAAACACATATTCGCGCTCTTCAAATTTTAGTAGGCGGTGTTGGTTTTCTCTACTTAGCTCGAGCAAGCTACGGAGCTGGGAAGCAGACTGTTTGAATGGAAAATATCACGAACGCTAATCTGCAGTTTCGAGACGTCGGATGCCGGTCTGCTACCAGAGCTGCGACCGACAAACTATTTGTGATGTGCAAACAGCTCCCAAGCTCGCATGCTCTACACATGACGATATCTTCTTAAGCTTTACATCTATTATGGAAACATCTTTTCACCTTATGTCGTGTACTTGCGTGGATGTTTGTCTCAACTGAACTCGAGCTGTGGACAAGCAAGGAGCTGTCAAACACATTTCTGTGAAACCGCACACCCTCGCGCGCGCTTAATGCGAGATTGCCGCGCTCGCATGCCATTCCTGTACATGGCAAAGAAGCTCTACGAGGTCCTGGCGGTAACCAAGGTTGACATTTTACCACCGGCTTCCAGTTCATGTGCGAAGTGGTGAGGGGCAGCGTTTCAAAACGCATTTCCAGAATCCTCCTTGCGCAGCACGGCTCTGCCAACGCTGGCCAGCACAACTTTGTGCAACAGAGTCACGAGCCAGTCCACAATGGTCCACAGCGTCGTGCTGCACAACCTCGCCTGGCGAACCAGCAGAGTACACCCCTGACGCAAAGAAGCCATCCTTCAGCACACTTTTCGCGACTCTCCCTGGAATCTTTCCTTCCAGCCATCGTTTGTAGGAAATCGGACACTCAAGACCCACTAGTCTGCAAGAGAGCCCCGACGGGTCGGCCACCTCCCGTTCTCATCTGGTTTTCAGCAATTCGCGAGCAGTCCTGGTCCCTCCCTCCTCCCTCCTCCCTCCTTCTCCTTCCCCTCCTCCCCTCCCTTGCACGTGCAGGAGGCGAAGGTCCTGGTTCAGGGGGAACACCCAAAAATAATACTCGACTCCCTCTGGTATACCCGCGAGGATCCGGTCGTGGTTCTCCAGGGTGATCTCAGACCTCCACGCCATCTGCAGCAGGTGCCCACTAGGCTGCGACGTAGGGACTTGCTCTTGAACTCACTGCGAGCGCGTGTTACACAGCTCGGTCACATGGGTCGCTACTCGCACATAATATGTCAACTATGCGAACAACACACACAACACCACGCTCTGTTTCCCGTACATAGTCTATCGTGCGCATCCACCCCGCGGGGAGCATGGCATCCTGAACAACGAGTGAACAGAACCACTCGCGCACACGCAGGCACAGTCAAGCAAACGCACACAAACGCACGCACACGCCCCCACAAGCGCACACACGAACGCATTCACCCGCGCAACACAAGCACTAACAACATCGCGTGCTGCTGTAACGCGCTCGCCCGCTGTCAATACCCGCAACCGTGCCCTGGCCATCGCTCGGACGTCCATTCCCTGTGCTTTTTTTGTTTTCGTGCGTGGTTTTTCGCCACATGATCAAGGATGCTCCTCGATGGCCCTCGCCGAGAAAAAACGCACACGTCCGAGCGATGCCAGGTGCCTGCACGACGCGGAGTGCTGTACTCCTTGGCGGCGTGTATCTAAGATGCCCCCGTGCGCCCCGAAGAGCCGCCCGACCTGGCCCCTGGCGCGAGGTCCGCAGAGGCCCCACGCTGTGAAGGCCGTGGCCCCGAAGGACTGTGCCGGAGCCTCTTGCTTCGGAACCTCTTCGGCCCCCGAGCGCCCCGGGGAGGTCTCGGAGAGCCCAACGCGGCCCCGAAGGCGGCCCGCGACCGCCCCCGAGAGGGCATCCAAACCGCCCGCGAGCCCTCAAGACGGGTCCACGGTCGCCCCGACAAGGCTCAACGTGGCCCGCGAGTGCCCCCCAAACCCGGCCAGACTTCCCCACGATGGCTCGCTCGAGCCCCTTCGGAACAAGCTCGGTCGAGCAATCGCGCCCGAGACGACCCTGAGACCACCCGCGGGCCTGCAGACCACGTCATGCGGTGGGACCATGACACGGTCCCACGATGAAGCCCCCACGAGAGCGGGGCAACAACACAACCGATCACGCATTGCACCAACATCCGGCAAAACAGGGACAACGCAGCTGGAGGCAAAGAAGAACCCTTCAACGCACTATCCAACGAAGTAATTGCAAACCGACGTACCCAACGTCTGCAAAAGTGGCAATATCACGCGGCTAACCCAAGACGAGTGAACATGAGCCATTGCCAGCCTCAGCCGAGGGACAGTGCACTGACGACGAAAGACGTCACCCCGATGCCCAGGAGATCACGGACGTGGCAACAATTTCGAAGCTGACCACGCCCAAGGTGGGGAGGACCTCCCCAGCTCAGGTCCGGTAGACCTGCAGGCTGCGGCAACCCATGGGCGCGTGCACGCGCATGTGGGCGGGGTCCCCGTCTTTGCCGGCATCCGAGGTGCGAGCTGTGCAACGCAACGATTGATGCTCACGCGTGCCTCTCTGGTGTGGCGGGGAGGAGCAGACCGCGCGCGAAGGGAGGGGAGGGACGCGCGAAGAGCGAGGCCGAGAGGCGAGGCCCGGGGAGGCGAGGTCCGGCCCGGGGTTTGCTCGAGACCGCACCCCGCTGCACCTCCAGGGAGCCCACGACGTCGGCGACGGTTGCGCAGCTGGCAGCGCTCGGAGAGTGGCGGCTCCGTCTGGGTTCGTCCAGGACTGCGCACGCCGCTGCGCCTCCCAGAAGCCCACGGCATTGGCGACGGTTGCGCGGTTGACAACATCTAGCGAACGGGAGGCTAAGTCGTGGAGGCCTGGAAATGGGCACCAACACCAACACAGGGGTCTGCCTCCACAGGGGGAAGATGCGCCTGGATTTCAGTGTTGGTGGTAATATTTCGGCCACCTTGGAAGCCAGGGTCTTACCGCCATCGCCGAGATCGGGATCTTCTTCCCTCGGTGGAGGCGCCCCGCCGATATTGGTATTGGTGTCAACCTCTAGGCCTGCGACAGTCTGGGTTAGTCTAAGACCGCACGCCTCTGCACCTCCAAGGAACTCAAGATATTGGCGACAGCTGCGCAATTGGTGGCACCCACAGAAGGGAGGTTCCGTCTGCATTCGTTTGGAAAGCCCCAGTCCGTTGCACCTCCCAGGAGCTCACGAAACTGGTGACAATGGCGCGGTTGGCAACACCCAAAAAACGGAGGTCCCGCCTGGCTCCACTTAGAACCTCGCTGCCTCCACCTTCCGTGAGCTCACGAAGCTGCCGACACTTGCGCAGTTGGCATCACCCAGGGAGCGGAGGTCCTGCCTGGGTCCGTTGAAGACCGCGCTCCGATTCACCCACCTTGGGCTGACAACGCTGGCGGCGACGGTTGCGCGAGTGGCACCGCCCAGGGAGGGGAAGTCCGGCCTGGGTTCGTTGAACACCGCACTTCGCTGCACCTCCCACGCGCCCACGACACTGGTGGCAGATGTGCAGCTGACAGAAGCCAGGGAAAGGAAATCTGGCCTGGTTTCGTTGAGCACCGCACGCCGCTGCACCTCCCATGCAGTCCGGGCGCGGCCGCAAGAAACCCTCGCAAGAGTTCCAACCCTGAGAACCCGCGCGCGAAGTGCACCTGAGGGGAAACCCGGAGCACTCTGAACGCAGCCGCTCCGACCCCGGCCGCGGGAAGCCACCGCGCGGCGCGGGGAGCGAAGAGACTCAGGGCACCCTGACGAAAAGCAGATGGTTTCTTGATGCGCGCCCCCACCACACTGGCAACCTTCTCCGTCGCAGCGCAGCAGAAGCACGAACTGCCCGGCGGCAAGAGTGGGGGAGGGAGGCGAGGCGCGGCCGCGGAGGGCGAACGAGGAGGGCATCGGCAGGCGAGTGGCAGAACCCGGGGATGAGAAATCCAGTCCGGGTCCGCCCGGGACCGCACGACGCTGATCCTCCAAGGGGCCCGCGGAGTTGGCGACGGTGCGCGCGAGTGGCGCCACCCAGGGAGGGGAGGCCCGGCCCGAAAGGCAGCACCCCAATGCACCTCTCCCAGGGGCCCGCGGATTGGCGACAGTTGCGCGAGAGGCAGCACCCAGGGAGGGGAGGACCAGTCTGAGTTCGTTAAGGGCAACACCCCGATGCACCTCCCAGGGGCCCACGGAATCGGCGACAGCTGCGCAGTTGGCAGCACCCAGGGAGGGGAGGTCCCTCCTTGGTCCGTTTAAGAGCGCACTCCCCTTCATCTCCCACTGGCTCACGTCATTGGCGACACTTCTGAAATTCTCAAAAACTCCAGGGAGGGAAGGGTCAAGCCAGGGTGCGTAGACGACCGCGTCTGCTTCGCCTCCCAAGAGCCCATGAGTTTGTCCACAGCTGCGCAGTTGGCAATACCCAGGGAGGGAATACACCCTGCGAAATGCTTAAGAAATCATGGGCTCAGAAACTCATAGTCTCAGAACTTGAGTAACAAAAACAGAATTTCTATCAACATCTTATGATCTACATTGAAACATGAAGAACAATCGAGACTCTGGCCGAAAACTCAAGCTTTCTTAAGCATCGCCTAAGGTGTACCCAGCCTGGGTCTGTCGAAGATTGCACCCCGCCGCGTCTCCCTTTGAGCCAAGACGAGCACGGCGACATTTTGCGCCCGGGGCGGCACCCAGGGAGGGGCGGGCCCGCACAGCTCCGTCGACGACCGCGCTCCGCTTCGCTTCCCCTGAGCTCACGACCCTGGCTGCACCTGCTCAACTGGCATCCACGCAGCGAGGGGAGGGCCCGCCTGGGTCCGTTGGCGACCGCGCTCCACTTCGCTTCCCATGGGCTCACGGCTTTGGCTGCACCTGCTCAACGGGCATCCACGCAGCGAGGGGAGGTCCGGTCTGGGTCTGTGGGAGACCGCACTCCGCTGCATCTCTCAGGAGCTCACGGCATCGGCAGCACCCAGGGAGGGGAGGTCCAGCCTGGGTACGTTCAAGACCGCACCCTGGACGCTCACGACAGTGGCGACAGTTAGTTATCCAGATGTTGCGACAGTTGCAAGCCTCTCACCACCAAGGGAAAGGTCAGGGAATAGAGGAAGACGCGAGGAGGAAGCGAAGGGCAGCGAGGAAGGGAACGCGCGGGAGAGAATGGGAACAACACAGTTCCGTCCAGGGCGAGGTCCCAACAACGGGGCCTTTGGCACAACACACGCGCGCAATCCACGTAACACGGAACATGCTGCACGGCACGCAACGTACAACCGCGCACTCTGCTCCTCCTCGTCTCGTCCGACTTTTGATGTCCACTTTCCTCCTTATCCGCTCTCTCGTCCAGCTCGTCCTTCCTCCTGCACCGCCCCCTTCTCGTCCTCATGCCTGTGCTTGGCGGCGCGCCCATGGAGGACGTGAGAAGGAGAAGGCCTCCCCAGAAGGCGGCGGTCCTTCTCAGAAGCCCTCGCGCCTTCTGAGAAGTGCTCGCTCTCTTCGGGGAAGGCTTAGACAACTTCTCAGACGTCTGGGGGACGTCCGAACCTTCTGAGAAGGCCTTCTCCTTCTCACTTCCCCCCTGGGCTCGCCGCCGATATGCTCTTTCTCCTCCAGTTTCTCCTCGAGCTCTGGCGTCCCCTCCTCCGGCGCCCCCATGCTCCTCCCGAGTGCGCCGAAGAGGCGGCTGGTCAGAGGGGGGTAGCGCATCATGGCCAGAGGCATGCGCGAGGAGAAGGAGGCTGTTTGTCTCAGAACAGGAGAATGGAGAGGAGGAGGATGAGGAGGAGGAGGAGGAGCATGAGTAGGAACAGGAGGAGAAGGAGGAGGAGGAGAAGGATGAGAAGGAGGAGGGGTTGGAGGAGCAGGAGAAGGAAGAGGAGGAGGAGGATCATCGATACCGTTATTCTTCCCTCGTCGCCACCGCCAGTCGCTGCGAAATCCGGCCAGAAAGCAGTGGGGGGGGTCAGGGGACAAATTGAAAGAGAAGGGGCCATGGCACCTGGGAGATCTCATGGCCACGGCAACGATATCCGCCCCACCCCTAGTCGTCAACCCCCTCTTGGACGCCCCCGGATGCTTGCGGTAGAGAGCTGCTGCCCATCGTGTCGCGCCAGGGGGTCCTGGCCCACCACGCTTCGGCACGGCAAGCTGCCAGCTCCCTGAGTGTTCCTGGACTTAGGTCGGGCCTGTCCCACTACAGGGGGATTTGGGCGAACAATTCAAAGTACTCAAACAATACCCCCAACATGCTCAAATATCGTCAGAAAACCGTCCCCATACTATTTTTTTGCGAAATTTGAATTTCCATCCTGTAGAGGGACAGGCCCGACTTAATCCTAGACCTCCAACTTGGCGCGTTTTTCACTTGGAACGCAACCTCAAGGGCGGCCCACTACCACATGCCAACGTTCACAGCATGGCGTGTCGCAAGGGCCACCGACGCGACACGGTGAGCAACCCTTTGCCCCATCCCCCCCCCGCATGGGCGATGTGATGAGCGTGAGCGTCGGCTGCGAGCAGTTGTTCTTGAGCTTGCCTCGGGGGGGGCCCATGACCCACCGACCCCAAGATCAATCAGTATAGCATCGGGAAACCCGATCGTATCGGAACGTGCGTCGGATCGGGCCGCGTCGGCACGGAGCCCGAATCAAATCATACCGACCTCGCCAATATTCGGGGTTGGACAGACCTCCCTTTAGTAAAACGTGGTTTAGTGAAAACGACCTGAAGCCCAAACCTGGCGGGCGCAGGCCTGGAAAACAACGGCCACGGCGCCCTCTCGAGAACCGAAAACGGACAATTCACTAATCGACGTGTCACTGTTGGGGGTTCTGTCCACCCCCGAAATATGCACAACAAACCCATGCCAACACCGGGCCACATCGGATCGTCCGGATACCGGCAACGTCGGGGATCTGCTGGCCAGGTTCAATGCACACCCAGGTCAGTCAGGCCTTGCAAGATCCTGCAAAACCCTGCGGGATATCGGAAAGAGCGATGTACGAGTGATGACGTTCTGGTGTGGGCGAAGCCCCTTAGGGGGAGTGCAGCGGGGGGCGAGGCCTGCACAACTGCGGTCTAGTGGCCGTTTTCGGGTTTTCCCTCGGTTTTTCCCCATATCCTAAGGATTGGGGTTCTTGTTATTACTCTGGCGCCTCCCACGCGCGGACTCCTTCCTCCCGCTCGCGCCTCCATCCTCCCAGTGATAATCACCAGATAAGACAAGACAAGATAAGATACTACAAGATAAGATAAGACAGCACAATATATGATAAGGTAAGATAAGATATATGACAAGGTAGGATAATATATAAGATAAGACAGCCTATGGCGTAATAAGATAAGACAATATATGATGCGATAAGATGAGTTGACATAAGATAAGCTAAGACAGGATAAGAGATTTCAAGATAAGATAAGATAGAGGGTAATAAAGGTAAGATAAGATAGGACTCGATAATATAAGATGAGACTCGCTCTCACTCAGACTCACTCACAGTCACATTCACTCACACTCACACTCTCTCATGATCACAAAACGCTGCCAGGGGCATCATTTGGGAGCCCCAAGGGGGAGCCACCCTGGCTGATCTCACGAGCCCGTTCGCGCCGATTTTGGTGGGACGTCTCAGCTAGAATTGCCGTTTGGCCTCCCCAACATGTATCTCTTGAGAGCCTCATGGTCACAAAACGCTGCCAGGGGCATCATTTGGGAGCCCCAAGGGGGAGCCACCCTGGCTGATCTCACGAGCCCGTTCGCGCCGATTTTGGTGGGACGCCTC
>CAUYUJ010020689.1:50000-85563 GCA_963575745.1 Prorocentrum cordatum
GGGGCCATCGATAAGAACATACGCACAACACACACGAGCCACAGGAGAGGGACGATCCATAGGCACCTGCGTCAACAAACACCGGGCCCGAGCCGCAAGAGAAGGACATTCTGTAGGCACATGCGCGAAACACACACAGGGCTCGAGCCAAAGGAGACGGGCACAGGCACGCACGCAGATACGCAGCCTTCGAAGCACAGGAAGAGGGCCGGTCGATAGGAGGCGGAGGAGGAGGAGGGGGAGGAGGAGGAGGAGGAAGAGGAGGAGGAAGAGGAGGAGGAGGAACGAGGAGGAGGAGGAGGAAGAGGAGGAGGGCCAGTCGATAGGCACGCACACAAACACACACACAGAGCTCGAGCCGCAGGACAGCGGGCACCCGGACGCCAAACACAAATCAACGACTCAGCACCGGAGCCCCCAGCGGAAGGGCTCGGGAGGTTCAGGGGGGGGGGGGGCACAAGGCAGAACAAGCAGCCCATCGACACCGGGTGCGCAGCAACTTCCGACGTTCCGTCCCGGGGCCAGGAGAGCCCCGGGGCGACACGCGGGATGCGAGCGACAGGAGAGGAGAGGGCCAATCTGGAGGCGCATCTGCGAGGCACGTGGGGTTCTGGCCACAGGAGAGGTGCACTCTATGATTAGGCGCATGCGTGAAACACGATTCGAGCCACAGGAGAGGGGGGCAATCTTTAGGAAAATACGTAAGCACACAGAGGGTTCGGGCCCAGAGCGGATATATATATATATATATATATATCGTTTTGGTCGCGCATTCGCCACTGGTTAAGATCTCGCAGCTGTGCCAGACAGCTGTGTTGAGGTTTTAACGCAGCGGGGCCCCCCGCTACTCGCACCACCCTCGCGCTCCCAGGACACGTGAAAGTTCGAGCCAGACCGATACCACGAGGATCTCGGCGCCCGAACCACGGACCCACGGAGCGGCCCAGGGGTCCCAAGGCCGAGGGCACGGTACAAGCGGGGGGCCCGCCACCGAAGGAAAAAACTCTCCAGGGTGGCCGCCGCGGCCTCTCTCCTACTTGCTTGGGTGGTGTGGGATGGCAGAGCAAGAAAGCTGCGAGATAAGATCGGCGATTTCTGCGGGACCCCCGAGATACCCCAATGACCTGTAGTCATAAGTCTGATCTCGTTTTGGTCGCGCATTCGCCACTGGTTAAGATCTCGCAGCTGTGCCAGACAGCTGTGTTGAGGTTTTAACGCAGCGGGGCCCCCCGCTACTCGCACCACCCTCGCGCTCCCAGGACACGTGAGAGTTCGAGCCAGACCGATACCACGAGGATCTCGGCGCCCGAACCACGGACCCACGGAGCGGCCCAGGGGTCCCAAGGCCGAGGGCACGGTACAAGCGGGGGGCCCGCCACCGAAGGAAAAAACTCTCCAGGGTGGCCGCCGCGGCCTCTCCATACACACCTTTTACTGGCTATAGCCGAAATTCAGTAGCATTAGGCCAAGCTGACCCAATATATCTTTCGAGAGCTGGTTCATTGAGACATCCACGAGGTCGGCGACAGCCTCCTCGATATACACACGTGCAGAAGTCACGGCACTCCATCTCCCACGCTGCATTGTGCGCTCGAGATTGGCGCCCAAAAGAAAGTCATGGCAGGCGCCTCCTCGCCTGAAGCTGTACCAGGACCAGCGCGCAGGCGGGATCGAGGCGACAGCGAGGAGCGACTTCAGGAGCCGCTGGAGCTGCACGTACGTGTACGGGCGCAGATGGTCCGTGGGCTGGGCGCGCTCCGCAGCCACCCGCAGCAAGTTCACTGCGACGGGCGTTCGCACCACAACGAACTGCACTTTGCCGGTCCTGACGCCCATCTTCGTTTCCGACAGGCGCAGTATGACGCCGCCCTCGGCGAACGTGATATCATCATATGTAAGATCACGCAGCTCTTTGGTCCGAAGCATCGCATCAAACGTGACGAGGACCAGGGCAGCCAACAGAGGCTGGCCGACCGAGACTGCAGCACCTGCAAGCCCGAGCGCCATCTCGGGGCTGGCCGGATAGGCGCGATTGATGGGCGCCAGCTTCTGCCACGTCTTGACCAGGGACCACGCAAAGGGCAGGGCCGTGCGGAGCTCGGGGGCGAAGAAGAGGCAACCGGCGAGTGCATAGCGCCCATGGCTGAGCGTGCCCTCGTTCGCCCACTGGTCCTCGACGTAGGCGCCCAGCGCGCTGTCTGCCTCGGCCGAGCTGTTCAGCGGGAAGCCACCCTCGATGGCGAAGGCGAGGAACTCCGCGACGGCGATACGGTACCTCTTGAGCGTGACCGCGCTGACCCTGAGATCAGAGAGCCTCTGGGAGTCTCGCAACCGCTGGAGCCTCTGAGCTTGCGGCGAGAGCCTCTTAGCTGCCACACCTTTCGGGATGGCGCGTCGGCGGGGTTGTCCTCCGACGCGATGTAGCCAAGCATGACGTAGCAGCCTGTCGCCCAGCACAAGGCCCCCCAGCGCTTGACGTGCATCCGCAGGACCCTGCTGCTGCTGCGGTCCTTTGTCAGCACCGAAGCGGCGACTTGGCTGTCGATCAGGTGTAGCATGCGCCTGGGGCGGCCCGTGCCCGACCGCAGCCTCCACTTGATGGTGTTCACGGCCGCCTGGATCTCGAGGGCGTTGATGTGCTTCCCGATCCCAGCACGCCAACGGTAACTTGAGATCACCTTCCACGTCCAAACGTTGGGCTCGAGCGACACGCGCGGCCACGCGCGGTGCCGGAACGGGAGGTGCACGTCCAAGCGCACGTCCGTGCCCCCTCTCTCTGCGATAGGCAGGTAGTGCCGCACGAGCTGCTCCGCCTCGGGCTCGTACTGGTAGTCGTCGCCCTGGTGGTAGATTGCGCTGTCGTTCCACGGGGCCCTGCACTTGCCCGTGTGGCACAGAGCATGGGGCTCCCACAGCTGTGGCTGGAACTCGTCGGCGACCAGGGAGTGCTGCAGCAGCCATGAGACCGCATAGACTGAGAAACTATTCCCAAGCAGGAAGCAGCGCGTGGTCTCGAGGCTCGAGCCAGACCCGTCTTTTACGGCACACTCGGTGTATCCTCGATCGAACCCCAAGAGGACCTCTCTCTCTTCTGCCGACGGGGGGCGGAGCTCCATGGTGGCCTCATGCTGGAGTAGGCAGGCGTTCTCGTAAAGGCCGACGTGGTAACGATGATCGTCCTTTTTCCAACGAGCCTTCGCTTCGGGGCTGGCCCGAGCAATTCCAGCAGGTCGAGTAGGCTGTAACAAAGAGGGCCTAGCACAGACTAGCGTCGGCACAGGCAGCGAGCCACCATTCCAGATCCAGCCAGGGGAGGTCCAGGGCAGCTCCACGCGCGCCGCGCCGTCGGAGATGACATCGACGAAGTGCCCCCTGTCCTGGTAGCTATAGCCCTTGCACGGCAGCAACCGCCACGAGAGCCAGTACAACCGCGGCCTTCTGTTGGGGACCAGGCAACTGCTGCAGAACCGATATGGTGTGACCTGGAGCTCGCTAGAGATGCGCTCGATGTCCTCGAGTGGCATGGAGGCGACGTTCTCGATGAGGGAGCGGACCTTCCCAGGGAACGCGGCGTTCAGCAGCCCCAGGATTCGCGGTATCTCGCGAAAGAGTGCGCTCTTCTGGCCCTCGAGCCCCCTCCTGCCGAACATCAGCCTCGACAGGTCTTGGCATGGACTGCCGGCGCCACAGTAGACCACGTCGACAATCCCGCCGAAGAGCTGGACCAGCTTGTCAATGTGTTGAGTCCCAACGTCTTTGATGTTCCCCCAGTCGATGAGGCCGGGCCACCTCTTCCTGACGACCCTGCGCGCGCTGGGGTCAACCTCCGACGAGACGTAGCCAATGATTTTCGTGCGGAGCCTTGAGAGCGAGACGATCATGCCCCCGATGCCGTCGAACAGCCCTATGACCAGGACAGCAGGTATCCTATCCCCAGCAGGGGGCGGCAAACCAGGGTTCCTCGACTCCCACGCTCGCCAAAGCGACGCCTCCCCCAGCAGCAGACGGCCCGCCATGAGGTGTTGCCTGCCCTCCTGGCCTGCAGCGGCAGCAGCCGTCAGCTTCGAGAGGGCCTCGGGGCACAGCCTCAGCGACGTGCAGGCGCCTCCACCATCCTCCGAGGCGTCAGAGCAGGTAACCCTCGCATCGACCTCCGCGCGAAGGTCCGTGAAAGCAAGCGGGAGGAGGCCCACGCCGCTGAGGATCTCCTCGGTCATCTCCGAGTTGACCCAGCCAGAGTGAGTGCCATCCGCGAACTTCCAGACCTCATTGAGGATGCAAAAGAGGACGCGCCTGAACTCCAAAGCCCTGACGAGCTTGCCCAGGAGCACGAGCATGGTCTTCCAGTAGACCCAGTCCTTGGTCACCAGCAGGGCCCCCAAGAGCATGGTCTCGAAGAGCTTCATGAGAGGTGCCGAGACGCGCCCGCGCAGACCATCCACGAGCACGCCCATCCTCTCGACCTTCGTCTCCCCGAGGTGGGCCTTGTGTTCGGCCCAGGCCACGCCGTTGCGCTGGTAGGAAGCCCTCTGTTGCTCCTGGTAAGCAGAGCCGACGCCGACCTCCCCCTCGGTGTCGTTCACGATCCTGGGGGCATCGAAGTCGTCGATGAAGAACTGGTACCAAGACCTGCAATCGCCCACCTGAGCAATGGGAAGAGGCTTGTCCCTCCTCCACTCATCAACTTCAGGCAGGCCCGCTCCAGCGGGGGGAGGGCGCAGGCCCAGGCGTCTATGAAGGTGTTGGAATAACGTGACGGCCAGCAGCCAGCCCATCGGTATAACGGCTGAACACACATGCACCGTCTTCAGATCTGGGCGGCCCACAAGGCGGCCGGGGACGCGGCCCTTCAATGTCGTGAAGCTGCGCCAGGCCCGCGGGATCTTCCAGACAAAGAAGGCGCCCTGCTGGTCGTCACCCGACCAGAGCAAGACGCGCTGGCCCTCCAACACCACCGTAACCCAAGAGGTCGAGGCCGTCAGCGTCGACAGGTCCTGGGTCATGATCTTCAGGTAACTATTCGCTGGCACCATGTTCATGATGAAGCGGCACTGCCTCTGCTCACCAGCCTCGGGCACGCCCCTTTTCTCAACTGCGAAGGCGCCGTTGAGCACGGGGACGCCGTCAGCCCGAAAGATCTGCTCGTCCTCTATGGCCTCCACGATCCCCAGCGAGTACAAGTGGCCAACGATCCTCGCCCACTCCGCAGGCGAGTCGACCAGCAGCCTCGCCTTCGGAACCTCAGAAGGCCACTGGGCACGTGGCAGGAGGGCCACCGACGGGTCGTCCAACCAGGTGAGCACCTCAGGGCTGACGTGAGCACGAGGGTCCAGCCGGCCAGCGACATCAGCTGCTGGTAGGCCAGGTCGTAGTTCTCCCAGCCTAAGGGGCAGCGCACGCGTGCCACTGTCGATGTCGTAAGCGCTGGACGCCCGCGTCGAGATCTCACTAAGGAGGGGCAGCTGACACCTGCCAAGGTCGCCCCCGAGGAAATACGAGACAGCCTCCCTCATAACCTCGACGGCGTTGGCCTGAGCGGCGGAGTAGTGCGAGTGGTGGCCCCACGCCTCCTCCCCGCACGTGCCCGCATACTGGTAGTTCGTAAGCATAACCTGGATGAAGACCCACAGTTCGGCTGCGACAGCGCAAGCAGAAGGCCCATCAAAATCGGGTCCAGGTTCACCCGAAGTCCCCGCCGCTGACCCCCTCGACGTACCCTTCCAGGCCCTGGCACTGTCCAATGATGGAGCAGCAAGAGGCAGCACATCACGAAACCTCTGCCCCTGCTGCTGCGGTGAATGCGCGTGGTGAAGAAAACCCCGACAGAACCTGCCCAGCCTGCCAGGGTGTGTGAACATAGCATCTATCAGCCAGAGCGCGAAGGTGAGCGGGGTCATGCCATCCTCGAGGGCCGCAGCAAGCCTGGACTTCCAGGCCCTCAGGTCGGACATGCTAGTGAGCGTCCAAGGCCAGCTCGCTCCGCCGCTGGCACACGACGAATTAGCCTCGGTGGCGTGCGTCACCGCCGAGGTGCCGCCCATGGAGCGGCAGTCTTCTGTTGGCGGCCTGGTTCTGCGAGCCCTCGCCCTCCAGGATGACCTTGCGAGCACCGCCCTGCACTGGCGGCGCCTGCCTCTTGGGGCCGTCGCCCCGCATGAGCAGCGCCAGGCGCTGCCGGTACTTGCCCTGCGTCTCGCCGTCCTTCTTGGGGTTCTGCAGCTTCAATTCCTTGAAAGTCCTGGAGGGCCTGTCCGTCGTCGGGGGGCGTGGAGGCTGGCGACTCGCGCCCGCCACCTCTGCAGTGCGAGCCGCCTCCTGAAAACCCCGACCTCCAGCTGGCCCACCAGTCGTCCCGTCGCTGGGGTGGCCTGCAGGGGTCGCTCCCATGCTGGGTGGAGCGGACCCCCGGCCGAGTCCCTAGCCGACAGGCTTGAGCTTCCCCGCGAGCTCGGCGAGCTTCAATTCGCCGTACTCGATCTTCCTCAGAAGCTCCTCCTCCTCGATATTGATGGCAGCCATGTCGGCATCGGGAGGGATGAGCTCCAGCCAGCGCGCGCTCCTCCAATGCTTATCCTTGCAGGCGAGCTGGCAGGCCTTGAACCTCTGCATGAGCATGTCCATGGCCTCTGGGAGCCTCCCTTGGATCAAGAGGTCCAGGGACTCGGACAGAGTGCGCATCTGCCTGAACATGTCCTCGCCGATTGCTGAGACAGGGTGCGAGGCCAAGAAGATGTTCAGCAGGAACTTGTTAACTATCGGAGGGAGCTCTTCCTCGGCGTCATGCATGCCCTTTGTGCTGAGAAACTGATTGAGGTGCGACAAATGGGCCGTCAGCAGCTTCCCAGGAGTGTCGCGAGCAGTCCTCCTGAAGAACGCTCGTGAGGCAGCCAACGACTTCCCAGGCGTGAACTCCAAGCCGTCAGTGATGCCGAAGCCCTCGATACCCTCGGCAGGGGTGAGCGCGCCCAGCAGCGAGCGAAGGAGGTGAGCGGTAGACCCGCCGCCCTCACGCTCGGGCCCAGCGCCCGCCAGGCCTCCGCTGCCAGCTGCGCTCCCGTCCGCGGGCCCACGCCTTGGAGCCTTCGCCGCCCTCTCAGCCAGGATCTCATCCAGGGACTTCCTCTTGAGCGGGGCCCCCTCGGTAGCGGCACCTCGAGGCTCGGCGGCAGCGTCGCCCTCGGCGCCCAGACGACCCCTCAAGTCGCCTAACCTCTTGCGGAGGAGCGCCTGCATCTCCTCGTCAGGGCGGCGCCCTGCAGGCTCCTTCGCAGCGGCGGCGGCGGCGGCCTCGAGCGGGGTCTCCCCGCCGGCGGTGCCGCGGGGGCGTACGCTCCCGCCAGGCAGCCCAGCGGGCTCCGACGCGGCCACGGCAGGTGGCCGAGCCCGAGCGGGCGGCCGACCGCGCGCCTTGAGGGTGGCACGCCCAGGAGGGCCTGCGGCGGCGCCAGGCCGCTCCGCCTCACGAACGGCCTCGAGCTCACCCGCGGAGTCGACGACCTTGGCGGCGAGCCCGAACTCGTCCAGCTCGGCGGGCACCAGCTCCTCGTCCACGGGATCCCCCAGTTCCTCCTCCTGCGGCTCGGGCCCCAGCTCGGCAGGCCAGCGCGCAGCAGGATTGCGTCGCCGGAACTGGAGGTACGCGTCCTCTACTGACTCAAGGACCACGAACTCGTCGACGTGCGTTACCTCCACGCCAGGGCCCGCCTCCGCAACGCATAGGATGGCCGTCTCATCCTCTGGACAAAAATGAAGAACACGCTTTAACTTCCTGGCTCCAGGGGATCCCGCATTCTCTTCGTACCACTGCAAATACTGATCAGTGCAGAACAGGAACTCAGCGCGTGCGAACTGGCCATGCTCGCTCGCCTCGTACAGGCTGGAGATCCGAAACACGGCCTCGCCCTGTGCGGCGTCGGCGTCGTCGTAGCATGTGACCTGGATGAAGTCTCCTGCCCGCACGGCGCGGCCCTCGCCCACAGCCGCCGCCGTGGCGCCCTCGCCGTCCGCCATGCGGCCTGCAGAGGCGAGCTGCTCTCAGCTCGCTCGCGCGCCGACGTGCACCCTCGGTGCACTGAAAGTCCTCAGAGCAAGAAAGCTGCGAGATAAGCCATGCGGCCTGCAGAGGCGAGCTGCTCTCAGCTCGCTCGCGCGCCGACGTGCACCCTCGGTGCACTGAAAGTCCTCAGAGCAAGAAAGCTGCGAGATAAGATCGGCGATTTCTGCGGGACCCCCGAGATACCCCAATGACCTGTAGTCATAAGTCTGATATATATATATATATATTATATATATATATAATATTTATATATATGTATATATATATATATATATATATATAAGTATAAGTGTATATGTATAACCACAGATGTGGAACACACGCGATTCGAGCCAAAAGGGAGGGACAATGTATGGTCACATACGTAAAACACGTCATCAGGATTCGGGCCACAGGAGAGGGGCAATCATGTAAAACACATGCGATTCGAGCCCCAGGAGAAAGGCAATCAAAAGGCACATATTAAAACACACACGCACACGCACATCATATTCGGGTCCAAAGAGAGGGGCCATGTATAGGCACATGCGAAACACCTGCAGCGTGCGAGCCCCAGGAGAGGGCCAATCTATAGAACCAGATGTTGAACACATGGCTTTCGGGCACCACGAAAGGGGCAAACTATAGAGGCATACATGATACACACAGGATTCGAACAACAGGAGAGGGGTATTCTATGTCGCAAATCTAAAACACGCGCTCGACCCCAGGAGCGGGGCGATGTATAGGAACATGCATAGGATTCGAGCCGCAAGCAAAAAGGTAACCTATAGGCACATACGGACCACACATGTGCCTCGAGCCCTTGGGAAAAGACACCTACAGGCACATACGTAACACACATGCGATTCGAGCCCCAGGAGAGGGGCACTGCAATCGATGGGAACGTAACCAGAACGCACGCGTTTCGTGCTACAGGAGAGGGACAATATACAGGAACGCACGTAAAGCACATGGGAGTCGGGCCCCAGGAAAAGGAAATTTATACGAACATACGTAAGCACACGGGGTTCGAGAACCACAGCAGAGGGGCACTCTATTGGAACATACGTAAAACACACAGGGTTCGCACCCCAGGACAAGGGCAAACTGTAGGAACAAACGCACAGGACTCGAGCCTCAGGAGAGAGACAATCTACAGGAACATACGTCAACTTGTTCCGAGGCCCAGGACAGGGGCAATCTAAAGGAACATATGTGAACACACATCACATCCGAATCACACTCATAATTGGGGGCATACCTATTCGCACATACGTGACACAAACGCACGAGGCCTGCAATCCGCCAGGCCGCCGCCGGTCCTGAGAGACACCTCCCCCGCAGGCCCCTCCCCCCTGCGGAGCCAACCGCCATAGTGAGTCGCACTTCTGGACCAAATCGAGCCAGAACACCATAGTGAGCGCAAGTGGACCGCGAAATCGAGCCAGAACACCTTAGTGAGCACTGCCGGCAGACTCCGGGCCGACCGTACTGAGCGCAGGAACGCCATAGCGAGCCGCACTTCTGAAGCCAATCGTGCCAGAACACCCTACTCCAGATTTCGTAATAAAGGGAGGGGGGTCTCATTTCGGGTGGGGGGTCTCTTCCAGGCTATCTTGGAGGGCCTGGGGGGTCTGGGGACGATGTTTTGGAGGGTTCTCCCACGGGGGAGGTCGAAATTTCTTAGTCTAGGAGGTGTCAGACCCACTCCTTTTTTATTACGACATTCTTGAGTAGGTAGCTTGGTACGGTGTAGATGGGGTCGTGAATAGGGTTCCTTCTTCAACGCGCTGTCGTCTGTGCATCGCATGCTGTTTTGTTACGATTCTCGAATACCCCTTCTATTAACTTCCTCATCCTTTACTTTATTATTAATATCATATATTTCAACTCCCCAATTTAATCTCCTATATTTACTTTTAATAACCTCTTTTTTCAAATTTTCCCCCCATTCCCCACCCCTTATACCCCATTATCTATATTCTCTATATCCACAATACACAATAATCCAAAAAAATTTTTCCTTTCAACCTTCTATATTTTTTTATCTCCAATTTTTTTTTCTTCATTTTCCCCCCTACCTTCAAAAATAAACAACCAACAAACCACCCCCCCCCCCCCAAAACTAACCCCCAAATACTTTTTTTTCCCCCCTTTTTATCTTTTCCCAATCCCCCCTGTGTCCCCTTTCCACCCCTTCCCCCCCCGGCACCCCCACGTTCCCCCCCCCCACCACCCCCCCCCCCCCCCCCCCCCCCCCCCAGAGCCATCTCCACGCCCAGCAGGGATACTGCTACTCCCCGGACCTCTCTCCCGGGTGCGTTCTGGCTAGGATTTCAAGGCGAATCCACCCGTGGCGGCGAGTGCCTCCCAGAAGGCCCAAGCCGAGCGAGAACGAGGCAAGGGTGGTGGTATCGGCACCTTTTCCTCCTCGGGGATCTTCTGACCCGGGTCAATCCAGATCCAGGTCAATCAGACCTTGCAGAGTCCTGCAAGGTCATGCAAGGTCCTGCACCCAAACCCGGGCCAATGCGAACGACCGTGCAAAATCCTGCAGGATCCTGCACCCAAACCCGGGTCAATGCGACCCTGGCCCTGCAGGATTCTGCAAAATCCGGCGCTCTGGCTTACCCCCGTTTGCACTGACCCCCGTCTCTTGAGCCCCGACCTCCCCTGGAAAAGGTCACTCCGGCGAAGGGCCAGTCGTACGTGCAGCCGCTTGATGGTCGGGGGCGTCCAAGAGGGGTGGGCGTACAAGAGGAGGATTCGCAAACCATGGCCCGAAACACGTGCGCGGCCCAGGGAAGCGGCAACGTAAGAAGAAACGCCATGAACTTCGGGGAGATCTCACGGCCCCGGCTGAGATCCCCCCCCGCCCCTAGACTTCGGTCGGGCCTGCCCCCCTACAGGCGGATTTTAATCGAAAAAACATACCTCCAACATGCTCAAACATAATGCAAACAGAATCAAAAGATCGTCCCTATATTGTTTTTGACTACCTTGGAATATCCCCCCTGTAGAGGGACAGGCCCGACGTAACCCTGGACATCACCCCCCCCCTCTTCTGGCCGCCCCCGACAAGGGGGGGGGGGTCCCTGGCCGCAGGCCAATCCCAGGGTGAGGTCGGGCATGTCCTCCGCCAGGGGCAGACTTTCGACGAAAACTAAGACACAGTCGAACAGTTATCGGAAATGGTCAAAAGCCGTAGAGCAATCGTCCCCAGCCTATCTTTTGTGACTCTCTTTGAAATCGCCTCCTGCAAAAAGGCATGCCCGACTGGAGCCCAGGGGAGGCCCGCCCGGGGCCGGCCCTGGCCTATCCCGCCCCCGCGGCGGCGGCCCCAGCGACGCGCGCGCCCTCGACCCAAACCCCCGGCGTTGTTTTTTTTTCCGCGACGTGAGGATTAGGTCGGGCACGTCCTCCTCCGGGCGGATTTTGGAGGAATGGTTGAACATGGCCAAGCATGTTCAAACTGGTAAAACACTCATCTGCATACTAAGTGTTGATCATTTTTGAATTCTGCTCCTGTAGAGGAAAATGCCAGACTTCACGTTAAGTTATGAGGCCACATGCGAACCCGTCCCCACCACTCAAACGATGTCTGAGAGGGGACGGGGTTCACTTCCTTCGGGGCCCCTCGAGCGAAGTGAACCCCACCTCCCCCCTCAGAAATCGTGGGGGTGGTGGGGCAGGGTTCGCATGTGGCCTAGCAGACGTGCCCTTCAGAAGCCTGCTTCCCTTGCCGGGGACTGTTTTTTACGACGGTATGGGAGCGATGAGCAATATCTTCACGGTACGTGATTCACTGATGGGTATCCCCGCGCTGGGCTCTGTCCGCCACACTGCGCAACACTGACGCCTTGCGCAGCACCGCAGCAGCGCGGATCAAAGACAATGCTAATCCCACCAGCCCTCTGGGCGCAGGTAATCTAGGGCGTTTCCTTTTCCAACCTCCTTCCTTTCCCTGCTTGGGAGGTTTACCTCCCCCTCCATGCGTTTGGACGGGGGGGGGCGACCCATAGCAGCGTCCAAGATGGCTCCAAGAGGGCCTCAGAGAACTCAAGATGGCCTCCAAGATGGCCCAAGATAGCAGTAGATGGGGTCAAGATAGCCTCCGACACACGTCCAAGAGGCCTCAAGACGGCCCAAGACGGTTTCAAGTGCTGTCCGAGGTCTCCGAGGCCCCCCCCCAAGAGGCCAACATCCTTCAGAAACCTAAGGAAAGCCAACGTTGAAAGACCTCCCGCAGTGATTTTGTCGCTGCGCGAGGGGGTCTGGGGACGAGGCGCGCGCACGCGCGCCGCGGAGCACCGAGGCGCGGCCCCGAGGTGCAATTCTGTCGAGCGGGTGGCCTTCGCGACGGTCTTTGACAGTGGCCTCCCGCGGTCTGCGGCGGTCTCCTCCGCAGCCCCCTCGGTGCCCTCCGACGAGCTCCTCGCGGTCGACGGCGCGCGAGCTGCGGGCCGGCTGCGCTTCTCGGGCGGGTGGCACCCCCCGAGGGAGCCTCCCAGAGGCCCCGAAGAGGCCAAGCCCCCAACGGCCCGCATGGATGCCTCCTAACGAGGCCTTTGAGAGGCGCCCGGGCCACGCGACTCCGGGGGGGTTGACCTTCATGGGGGGTGAATGAAGGGGAAGCCAGCAGCGGCCCAGAAGGCGCCCTGAAGGCCCCTCTGGGACCCTTTTCTCCCCCCCCCCCCTTCCCAATGTGGGCCCCCCCCCATTGCTACCACCCGCCCGAGTCTGGGGCCCCCGCTGGGCTTCTGGGCAAGCTCGCGTCGCGACGACTTCGGCGTTCCCTCGGATCCTGGCGTTGCGGCTTCTCCACAGCGGAGGACTCTGCCTTGCTTCGGGTCCCAGGACCCTCACAATCCGATCCGGCTCGGAAGATGATGCAGGAAGAGGGGGTCTAAGGCTCGGGTCCTGATTCTTCGCGGTGCTGCATGTCTTGCCACGTCAGATCTGAGGGTTGGTCGCTGACGCCGCGTGGAACATTCAACCTTCGGGCGATCGGCGGCTGTTGAAGAAGAAAAACGCCATAAACATAAACGTTTGGCGCCCCGCGCGGATTTCTTGAATATGCGCTGGACCCCCTCCCTGGCGCGCGGAGCGCCCCAGGGGCGGCGCCGGAGGCGCCGCCAGGGGGGGGCCCAGCGCGAATCAAAGAAATCCGCGCGGAGCGCCAAACAATTGTATGTATAGCGTTTTTGAAGGGGCCCTCTGACACACAAATAAATACAAACAAATAAAACGATTCCTCACATTTTCCCATATTTTCTGGGTTTCTGTCTTCCCCCGTACTTTTTCCCATATTTCCTGGGAGTTGACGATTAATTGTGTCTGTGTGTTTTTTCTCTCCTGAAATTTTTCTTCGAGGCTTTCCCCGGTCGCCAGCTGGTTCCGCACTGGCCGCCTCTGGGCAAAGCGGCGGCGTTCGAAGCCTGGAGCGCCCGCGCCCCAGGGTCGCCGCCACGGCGACCCGCGGCGCGGACTTCGCCGCTGCCGAAAGACAACCCTCGTCTCGCGCAGCGCGCTCCGCGCGCTGCGCGGTGCTCTCTTGGCGCCCTCGCCGAAAGGGGGGGATAGCAAAGGGAGTCGAAAACAAGCTGGTAAGCTTAGGTATGTGTTACGCCTTAGGCGTTGCCATATCCCAGGTTTTGGCTCATATCGCATGAGCAAGAGAGCGAGACGAAGCATGGGATCTGGAGTATAGAGTAGGATGGGCATCGTCAATGGAAAGGATGTTTTCCGATCTCAGATGCAAGTAGTGCGCCTCGGTGAGGCACAGTCACATATCAGGCCGGGCCCGGCTTGAGCCAGGCACGGCAGCGGTACATGCTCGATTTATACCTCGCCTTTAACCTTCTCCGTTTAAAGTCGGAGGGGGAGGAGACGAGCAGGTACCGCACTTCTACATTATGCGGAAAAACAGTGCTAAGCAGCAGCGGCTGCCTACAAGGAAAGGGCGCGCGAGTAGCCTCGCTACCGGCGAGTTTCCTCGCTGCTAAAGCGCACCTGCCCGCGGGTTTCCCCGCTGGCTCGGGAGGCAGGGCCGTCCTGAGACGACCTGCCCGCCCTATACGGCGTATGTTTCTTCAGCTCGTGCTTGAAGGATTGCTGGCCGGCCATTACTTGTAGGAGCAACGCGCGGTCAATGCTACCTTTGGTATGACCATCGGCAGTCATATCCCGCGTGTCACACCATTGGACGCTTTCCACGATTCCACGTTCCATCATCTGGCGAATCCAGCTGATGTGCCCAAGCAGAGTACACTCTGTGGGCTTCTTCAGATCCTTGCTAGACAAAGATTTGAAGACAGACTCGGCATCAATAGTCAGAGTGACTTTGATACATAGACCACCCATTTCCAATATGTTCTTCAACTGTGTGGGGGTCAGTGGTCCCGAGTGTAGCTCGTGGAGCGTTACAATGGTCGGGTAGCAATCTTCCAAGTTGTGGGCTGCTGCCAGTGTTTCCGCAGAGTAACTCGAACGCACTTGCAGTCGATGAGACTTGCAGTATGCGTCCACCAGGTGTACGACGGGTTTCCCCGCTTGCGTGTGGCCACGCCTCAGCAGGTTAGCCCCGCGGATACCATAGCCTTTGACTTCGTCGTCTTCATCTCCGTTGAGACGACGATAGCCAGAATCGCTATGCAGGTCGACTTCTCCTGTTGGAGTCATAGCATGATACACGATCTTCTTCGGGCCTGCCTGCAATTTTCTGGTAACCGCGTTTAGTCGTCGTACCTGGATGTTTGTCGGTTCTTGGATACGTTGTAGTGAGACAACATAGACCATTAGCCATACCTGCGTGATCAACGCATAGGCTAGAGCGCCACGAAGACTGACGAACATATCAGAAATTGTCTTCGTCGCCTTGCTTTCAGGATCAGCTCCTGTGAGTTCTGGATGTGTGATAGGACGAAGCTGTTTGATGTATTCGTCCTGGTCGAGAGTGACGCTCCCATCATCGGTCTTGTTGTGCCGGACAGCACAGTTCGTGTATGTGTGCTTGTTCAGTTTGCACTTCCCAAACGTATCTTCAACACACTTGACATACTTGTCGATAGCCTCTTCCTTCCCAGTCATATTGATGTCATCAACGTGTTTGGCTGTCAAGAGGTTTGGGCTCATCTCGAATTCTTCGTCGTATGAAGTAGGCTGTAGCCCAAAGCTCCTAGTGATGGACCTGAGCTTCAGCGAGAATGCCCTGGGAGCATCCTTCGTGCCTGTCCCCGGTTTCAGACACCGGAGACAATGCTTTGATTCGTCATATGACTCAAAGCCTGGCAGTGTGCGAAGGACAGCTGCTGACCCAGGTGGTAGTGTGAAACACACCACACGTTCTTTCTCGCCCGTTGCCGCGGCGAGCTCGCCATAGGTCAGTCCCTTCAAGAAAGCCATGTTGATGTCCAGGGAAGCGATGATCCAAGCTTTGTTGCATGCAGCAGAACTTGCGAGCAGTCTCTGGCTTGACCTCCTTGCCGTGCCAGAGAAGGTTTCGACGTCAAAGGCTTCGAGGTCCATGAAGCCACGGAGTACCAAGCGTAACCGGATCGTCCTTTCCATTTCGCCCTTTTCGTTCTTGACAAACTTCCATTTGTATACGTAGCGTGACGTCATGATGTTAGACGCCTTGCTTAAGTCAGTCATCTGGAAGCATTTGTTGTCAAGCCAAGTCTTCAATTCTGTGTAGAGGGCTTTGGAAACTTTGACCGGATTTGCTTGGATGTCGGCCTTCGTGAGTAGATCGTCTTCCTTGACGACCACGGCACGTTTGGAGGCAGCGCTAACGTATACTCGCATAGTTGTGACGCTGCTGTCATCCAACAGTCGGTGTTGCTGCTCGGACAGGACGACTTTGGACATGTCTGCAGTGAAGCAGAGCTCGATATACTTCCCGTGCTCATCGGAGTCCAGATCATATTTGCTATCCGGTTCCGTGGAGCATAAAGGAACGTAGTAAGAAGTGTCCATGTCGTATCCTGGCGGGTGACCCCGCTCCGGCAAGTGGCCTTGCACATCTTCACAGGTCGTAGAGACTAACACACACTGTGTGTCTGTCATGTATGTGGGAACTGTATGCATGACTTCCTCTGTGTCAGCTTCAAGGAGTGTTCTGTCATCCATCAGTTCAGCATACCACGACTTCAAGACAAAAGCATCCAGATCTTCTTCTGTCTCCTCTATGATGGTCGGGAGCCGACCATCGTTGTCCGTAGGAGGCTCCTCAGGAGCAGCTGCTGGAGGTGATTCGCTTGGTGGTGGACCATCAGCGAGTTCCTCAAACTTAGTGAGATCTTGGTCAAACCCAGCAGACGGCTTCCTGGATTTAAGACACTGGATGATGCGTGAGTGTGTAGATCCTGTGATGTCATAGATGTTCAAGGCAGTGCCATCAGCTTCATAGTAATGAAACCCAGGGGTCACATCGTTATCATAGTGCACTAGTGTACAGCTGTCTGCATAGGGTGCGGCAGGCAGCTTCGTCAGGCTCTTGGCGAGTCGTACAGCAACAACGTTTTCAATACGAAAGTAGTTGCGTATGAGGTACTGAAGAGCCAAGTGCACCTTAGGTGAAAGTCGGCTCGCAGCAGTCATCTGCAGCCGACCCTGTTTCGTTGGTAGATATCCGAAAGTCATGGCGGGTTTCCCCGCTGGCAGACCGGCAATAAAGGCCAATACTGTTCGAAGGGCCGTATTGTCCGATCCTATCTCGCGGACCATAAGTGCTTCGATGTACAGTGTGTGTCGTGTGTCAGGATACTGTACTCGTACTTCGCGATTGCCGACCTTCACGATGACCTGGCCTCGGTCAGGTTCGTTGCGGATGACCGGGTATGGACCACTCCATCCACCCCAGTCGTCTTTCGTGGTGGTCGGGCGATGATAGTCCACGAGATCTCCCTCTTTATAGTGAAATTCACCCGTAGCAGTAGTCTTTGTACGGAGAGCCCTGTTCGTCTTGGCAACCGCAGTGGCCTGCGTGATTGCCTCCAGACTAACCCTCCTGATTGTTTCCTCCCTTGAGTGATCTGATGATTCAGTGGGCTGATCATGATCCAAGACAGGGAAATCAGGAAGCATAGCTGGTTGTCTGCCATACAGCGCATTGTACGGAGACACTTCATTGTAGAAGGTAAATGCGTTGCTGGCAAACAAGGCTTCATGTAAGAGACGAGTGAAATTGAGAGGGATATTTAATCTATTCAATTCTTCTCCCATCACGTGTAAGAGGTGTCGCAGGATGCCGTTCCTAGCTTCGATAGTTGTAGCGTGTTGGCCACGCGCTCGAATACGAAGCTCTGTTCCCTTGGCCTTAAGGATGGCCTTTGCTGTATCATTATTCAGTGCTCCTTCCCCATCGGAGTATAAGATTTTAGCAGGGCCATGCTGCATCCAAGTCGTATGATAGGCATCGAGAACAGTATGCATGGCTTTATCAGGAATCTCTGTGCCAGCTGCCCAGCGAATACAACGGTCGATGATGTGAAAAACAATATGTTCCTGTTTGTAAAAGAAAAGATCACATTCGACTTCCTCGTTGAAACGTCCTGGCAGTGACACAGAAGGCATCACCGTGTTGCCTGGTTTGTCCCAGGCTCGACATTCTCTACACGAGTCACAAATGCCTTTGATCAGACTCAAACGGGTTTCACCCAGACCAACCTTGGTTAGAATCATCCGCATTTTTGGCTCCTTGGCATGAAACCATCTCAAGTGGAGTTTGCGGAGTTCTCGCTGCACTACAGCTGGGTCGAAGCTGCGCAGGTTTTGGAGGCTGAGCTGAACGTCGAAGCGAGTCCAATCAGGGAGCCTTGGCCTTGGCCTCGGCTCTGCTTGAGGCTGCGGCGGTGGTGGAGGATCTCCTCCCTCCATGCGTCCGCGCCTTGCTGCAACTTGTGGCAGTCTACGGTGATCGTCAGAGCTGCCAGCGCCACTGTTGCCACCATTAGCCCCGTCGGCTCTGGTGATGTCATGGCTGCTGGCGCCTGCGGTTGGATCGCCCTCACCAGGCCGTGGCGGCCTAGGCGCGCGTATGCGCGCTCTCGCGGCCGGCGCCGCTTTTGCGGCTGGCGCCGCTTCTGCGGCTGGAGCCGCTTCCGCGGCTGGCGCCGCAGGGGCGGCTTGCCCCGCCGGGCGCGGCTGGCCAAAGTTATCTGGCAGCTTCCATTTTTCGGCGAATCTGCATTGGCCAGATATCTTGGTGTGGTGAGGATTGCTCTTCTGATATTCCTTCTTACAGCTTGGACAGTCCCAGTAATACGGTTCAACATCATACCACCGACACATCTTCGGATCCCTACTGTGCTTTGGTGATTGCTTGTAGTTGTTGTCCACACAGCCAGGGCACCCAAGACCGCCAGGTGGTGGTCGACAGATTTCTCCGTTTGGGTGTCTCCGGATTGTTGGGTCGTCCAAGTCGTAGCCAGCACTGTTTGTTACGAACGCATAGCTGCGTTCACGATTCGCGAATGGATCGCGACCGTAAGCAAACAGGTCTTTGGCGATTTGCACCGCATCAACGATCAGTGACTGCATTCTGTAGGTATACTGTGCCGCCCTTGCTAGCTCTTTGTTACAAGCATTGGCGTGCACATGATTTCCTGGACAACGCTTGCCTCTGAAAGGTGCCAACAACTCTTCTTTATTTGCCATTATCTGTGTTGGCTTGCGGATGTATTGTCCAAATGAATCTTTGAGACCAGTCGTGCACTGATCAATGATTGTTTGGCAAGTGACCTTGCGTTGTGCCAGTTCCTTCCATGGCTGGATCTCATCCACCCACGTGCCCATTGGTTGTTCCCTGAGAAAGAAACGTCTTAGGTCGTCTTGTAATAGAGCGACTGTTCCACAGAACGTGATGTGAGGCAGGTCCTCTTTGTGGTGTTTAAGCCACGTATCATGATTGACCTGTGCGTTGAAATAGGAAGGGAAGTCCAGTAGTTCTGCAGCTTGGCTGCAGAATCGTGATCTTGACAAAGCAAGTCTTGAGGTAGTGGAGGACTGCTCTTTGTACTTCCGAGTTTCCAAGGTCAACCATAGATATCTTGTCAAGGTTCCCGCCTGACGAGAGTCCCCTCTTGAAGGCTAATATGGATATACCACCCTTGCCCCCACATAATTCAAGCATGTCCACTTGATTGTTTCTGCCGTAGCATAACGACTGGACTATCGAGAAGACATCAGCATGTGAGTCAGCGGGTTGCCCCGCCGGTAACATCATGAAGATGTCCTCTGATTCGCTGTCCGAGTCCGAGTCGTCAAGAGGAACGTCGTTGAAATATGTGGAGCAGTCAAGCCCTTTGAGGTCCTCTCCACAGTCGTCGTTACCGTCTTCCACTTTCTTCGGGACTTTCTTCGGTTTGATGCCGGCTTCTTTGTCAGCTTTCTGCTTTTCTTTCTGTTTTATCCTGGCATCAGTGGGCAACGCAGTTTCCGCGGAGAGATCCGCTGCGGAGGAATCCGCTGTAAAATCAGGGAATGGCGGAATTTCAGGAAGGTTGTTGGTGGGTCGCGTTTGGCAACGCTCAATCGAAGGGGGAGGAGATCGATCGTCATCGACGATCGTCACACGCTTTGGGCGTGGCCTTCGCGACTCACCATTGCCATGAAGAACTGGAGCCGGAGGCTCCCAGTATAGCCGAGTACTGATGTTTGTAACCCCATCAGGTAATGGAGCTACATAATTGTACCCAGTTGGCTGATCCTGGATTCTAATGTCTTGAACGATCTTGTTCGTGTCCAGGTCGGTCGTGACCCTACGAACCACATGGTCCCATTGAGGGCCCTTCTGTGGACATTGAACGTAGTGTCTGACCTTTTTGTCAACGCGTGTACACACACTGAGGTGTACCGCACTCCGCTCATTCCTGATCATGTTGGCTTTATCGAGTTGATCAAGGAAGCGTGCAATAATAATAGCCAAAGTTTTATACCGAAACTCGGCACGTTGCTGATCTTGGCCATACCAATCCAAATCATGCTCCTTGTGTGATCCACAAGTACATTTCCATAAGTTTATCGGTATATGAGGACAAGATGTAGCAACTTGTATATAAGAACCACTGGGATGTTTACTGGATCGGTCAAACTTAATACCGAAATGACAGAGTCTGATTCGTATAACGCTTAGCTTCAAATCTTCGATAACATCTTTGATCGGACCCTGTTTCCAGAAATACCCGGGTGGCCCCAGGATAACTATCTGCATTCTCAGAGCACGCGCTTTGATCAGGAGATTTTGTATACGTTGATAATGTGGTCCCGCCCTCTTTCCTGGAGTACGAACGTACCAATCAGAGGGTGTGGCCACCCACAACATATTGTAGTCTCCTGCCAACAAATTTCCCAAATACTGTGTTCCAGTTGAAGTCATTACCTCATTATGGGTAATCCGGTCGCATATATATCCACGGGTTCGGAGTTCAGCGCAAGCTGTGCGAATATCTTCGATGACGAGACATTTTGAATGATATTTTTCTTCTCGGGCCTCAGCGCGGCCAACGTATGTCGCGAGGAGGCCGGTATTCGGCTTCTCTTCGCAAGCGAGCGCCGCCGGCGCGCCCGCCTGCCCCCGTCAGCGGCGGTCGTGTGACCACGTTGCCGTCTGACTCGGGGGCATGCTGTTAGCGGATGGCTCCGCAGGAGTCGCTGGTGCGGCTACGCTCACGATCTCCACGCGGGTTGGCCCCGCAGAGTCCGACGAACCTCCGCCCGTGCAGCTTGGTGGTGGTGGCGGTGTCGCGGGTGACCCCGCTTGGTTCTCAGGCGTCCACTTATTCACCGCCTCCTGGACTGCCCAGAATATCTTAGACTTCAGGGCATCCTTCATGTGTGGCCAGGTCCCTTCAGGACACTGTTGGCCTTCCCACCAGCTGTTCAGCGTCCTGTCCACGATCGCACGGGTCGTGTCTTCCAGGAGCTGCTTGTCGAGATACGGCTCGACAATGTAAGCATCAGTCGTAACGGTCAGGGACTGTCCCATTGCGGGTTGCCCCGCTGTGGTCTCGGCGGGTGGCCCCGCACTGATCCCGGCGGGTGACCCCGCATTGACGGAGTCCTCGTCGTTCTCCGTCTCGGTGTAGCCATCACGACTACTGCGGATTGTAAAGGTGTTCGTGACCGTCTGGCTTTTAGCCCCGTCATACAACCCGCATGGAATGGCTAGATGTCCTGAGGGGGTTTTCTTCGCCCTCAGGACCTTGGCGCCCTTCCCCAGCTTAAGAGTATAATCTCCGCTGGGGAAGATAACCTTCTGGAAGCCTGGCTTCAGCACGATGATTGTGTCACGTGCTTCCATGGCGCCCAGGCCCCAGATGGCTGGGAGGTTTGCACCTGAGCCCTCTGCGATGTTGGAAGCATACTCCTCGATGCGGGGGCTTGCCTCATTGGCGTATTGCACCCCGATCTTGAAGTTGCCCATTTTCCGACAGATCGCAGCACCCTCACCGACACCGTTGATGTAGAGGGTTTTGCTCAGTGTGCATATGGCCGGTCTGTGATTGTACCTGGCCATAACCTCCTGGAAGGTTCGTGCTGTATTAGCTCCGATGATGTTCACGTTGGAGCCAATGTCTAGCATGAACGATATGCAGGGCATTCCGTCTTCGTCGGGGAAGAATGTCCCTGTCCGCGCCGCCAGAGCCATCGTACCATGGTCATCAGTATGGTACGTAATCTGTGAACCGAGCGTGCCTTTCAGTAGGCGTTGTTCCAGCACCCACTGGCTCATTGTTAGCTCGGTGCACCATATTTGCTCATATTGGCGGCGCTCCTCCACGGTAATTGGTTCCTGTTCAAGAACCCAATAATTCGCAGAGAGTGTGGAGGTCCACTCACCTCCTGGCGGAAGCGTATCCGTGACGTCACGTGTGTAGGTCAGCCCTTCCGTGTTGATCATGAAGGTATTGTGGAATTGGGCTGCCTCCGCGCTCTCAGCACTGGCCCGGCTCCTAGCGCTTACCGGACTCTCTACACGTGAGGTTCTGGATCCGCCTCCGCTCCTGCCACTCCGCCTAATATTGGCCTCCATTGCCCTCAGGAATCCCGGATTCGGAGGTCCATTTGCGGGTGACCCCGCTTTGGCGGCAGGAGCCGCTTCGGCGGGTGGCCCCGCTGTGGCGGCGGGAGTCGCTTCGGCGGGTGACCCCGCTGCTGGGGGCCCCTGTGCTCGAAGCGTAGGCAGGATCGGCATCTGGATGCCTTGCTCTGGCGCTGCGGCTCGAGCCTCTAGCGCCTCCACTGCTTCCCGCAGCCGACGCAGTTCCCGAGCATCCACCACGTATCTTTCCTGCTGGCGCGCCTGTTCCGACTCAGCGTCGCGCTGTCCAGCATACGGAAAGTGTGCTGTGATTATGCCCGGCCCACGACATACAGCGCAGGGTGCCTCGTTTGGCGCACCTGGTCGCTGATTGCGGACGTGCTGCTGTGCAACACGATCCCAGCATATATCGTGGAAGAAGTGCCCACACGCCAGTCTCCACACCGTGGTGCCCATCTCGTAGGGGTCCATACAGATTGGGCACTGTGTGAAGTTGTAGTCTGAAATGACTGGAGTAGGCACGTCAGGGCGTGTCCGAGCCTGACGCTCGAAGGTAGTTTCACCCTCCCGATATGGCGTCGGTGGTGGCAGTCTATCTGTCTGTTCAGCGGGTGGCCCCGCGCCTGCGGGTGTCCCCGCTTGGTTGTCACGCTCGATCCTTCTCTGGATCGCGCGCTGTTGGCGCAGCCTAGCGTTGTCCCGAGCCTGCTGCCTAGATGCCAGTATCGCTTGCTGCGTGTTGTGCACGTCGCGAATGTAATCTGGCATGCTGCCCAGAGCGGCTGGCACCGCGAGACCAGCTGGCTGAACTACGGTCTCGGGGTCCGTCGGCGTGGGCATGTAGGCGTAGTGCGGCATAGACTGCGCATCGACTGCTCGTGTATACTGCAAACGAAACATCTCATTGGCCAGATTTCGAGTGTATTCGTTTGCAGGTGGCCCCGCAATCATAGGAGTGTTATTCACCTGCGCGTAGTACTCCGGGTACATCGGCGCATCCATGGCCGGTGCCTCTGCTGGTCCATGATTATCCCATCCATATATTGGGTGTGATGCTATTCCTGGAATAAACACCTGTCGATATGGATTCGTGGGATCAGCATTTGGAGCGTCGTCAGAAGTCCAGCTCCAGAGAGGCCGAAAGTCGCCATGGTTCGTAACATCTATGTTGCGGTTCCGCAACAGGCTGGGCACTCTATCAGCTTGTTGCTGCAAAAAGGTAGCCTGTGCTCTCAAATTGGCTGCCCGACGTTCGTAGTCTGAACCTTGCTGTCCGTCAGCGGGTGGCCCCGCGTGTGCGGATGGCTCCGCAGGCGTTCGCTCGGCGGGTGTCCCCGCAGCCACTCCTCCTTCACTACCCCTCGGAGTGCCAAAGGGAGTGGTCGCCTGGAGTGCTGCTGCGAGCGCCGGATTTCCGCGAATCGCCTGGAGTCGTTGCCACAGGCTGTTCTCGCTCGTTTCAGACGGCGGAGTCCGAAACGGCGAGCCACCATCTGAGCCGCCCATAGGAGCAAACCTCGCAACTCCAGCTTGCTGTGGAGGGCGTTGTGGTTGTGGTCCTAGGACGCCTGGTGGCCCCGCAGGAGGGCGCAGGTTCCTCTGCTGTGCGTCTTGGATACCTGCATGCACCGCCCACGGGTCAGCACGGTATAGCTGATCGGTCAGTCCAGAAACGTCGGCTGATGTCAAATGGCTGTTGAGAGCGTGGACCCAGGACTGCTGGTCCGGCCTCCAAGGAGATGCTACCGTCGCCACCGGTGTGACTACTTGCTGCCATGAACCGTCCGAGGTGCCTACCGCGGGTGTCCCCGCTCCTGCGGGTGGCCCCGCCTCAGGCATGACCTCGTCCTCCTGGGCATTCATCATGAGGACTGTCTGTGTGTCGTACGGTCGTGGAGCAACATCTTGCTCGGTCATGACCAAATTGAATGGACGACCGTCCGTCTTAGCCCAGCCCTTGAGGTACATGGCATGATCTTCCATTACCGCCACAGTTCTGTCACACATTTTAAGTGGCAGGTAGTCATCAGTGCGAATCCTGTCCGCGGGTTGGCCCCGCCTCCGCGTCTTGTCATAAAACAGCGGATTGGTCCAGGCTTCGCCGACCCGATACTTCGCAATGCTCACTATCTGGAGAATATGATCGGGCGGTATACGTCCATCGTGGCCCCGTGTCATGACTATGTCATTTGCTGATCTCCATAGAGAGAAGCCACTGGACAGCATCTTGTTGATGCTGCAGAATATGAGCACCTCCGAGTCAGGACGGATGCCCGATTGAATCCTCGGGTCGCCCGGGAGGTAGGGGCAGCCATGCACAAATTGGCGCCCCCCCTTCCTCTTCGGGTTGTCCTGTGCGAGGCATGACAGGCCATTAGCAAGAATGTCCTTGACATACTCCCACTGCGTCCCGTGGATGAAATATACTGGGTCGTCTGGTTCTTTCATCCATGTTGTGATCGGCTTGTACAGCGACTCGGGACAGTGGATGCCTGGACTGCTGTGGCCGTTCGTGGCTCTGATGAAGTACTGTGGCCTGCGTGCCGTTGGTCGAAACCTGGGAGGCAGCAGCATACTGTCATCAACGCACTTCATCTGGAGCCTGCCCTTCTGCATGCCGTGATGGTCAACCATCTCACAGCAGTTTAGCAGCACCCAATACACGAATGACGGGTGGGGCCTGCCTTTGATCAGCACCTCGTGCATTTCACGATAGTGCTTATACTGATCATTTTCAGTCCAGTTTGTCAGCAGATCATCAACGACAACCCAGCCGTCGTATGGATCAAAAGTGCTGACCTTTTCGAAGTATCGATTATGTTTGTCCTTGTAATATGGACTGTGGCGTAGAGCCGTTGAAAACCACATCGACACCTTGGTCATCTGCTCTTTACTCGGCAAGGTTGGATCCATGCCGTTCTGTGTCATGACCTTCAGGAGTGCTTCTTTATGCTGCGCAGCGCGTAGTGGCGGCCTGTCTCGCAGCATGTTTCCCACTTTCTGCTGTTCGCGCTCCCAGTCGTTGTGACACTTGAAATTACGACGAACCGGACAATTAATGACTTCATATCGGTCCGTGTCGTCTGGAGTGACTCGTGGGTTGATGGGCTGCCTCGGGCCTTTGTCTACAATGCCTTGCCAATACAACTTGCATTCCAAAGGAATGACCCTCAGAACAGACATTATTGGCTGCCAGCTTGCGGGTGACCCCGCTAGTGCAGCCGGCGGCGCTTTGGCGGGTGACCCCGCTAATGCAGCTGGCGCCGCTTTAACGGGTGGCCCTGCAGAACCTGCGGCTGACGAGGCAGCTCCTGCAGATGACTCCGCGCCAGGGTTCGGGCGACCTTTGTCAGCAGCTGCATCATCAGTCAGTTTCTGTTGGTCGCCAAACTCTTTGAGGACTCTGAAGCGTTCTTCTCTGGAGAGAGTGCCTTCTGCGGGTGTCCCCGCTGTTACGGCTGGCGCCGCTTTAGCGGGTGGCCCCGCAGAGCCCTTGTCCTCCTTAGCCTTGGCGGCCGCTTCTGCCCGCACCGACCTCATCCCAGCTTCGGGCTTCGGCTGCGCTTTCATTCGTGCCGAACCTGGTCGTGGTGCAAGGCGTGGCTGATGCAGTGTTGGAGTCCAGTCACCTCGGAATGCTGCCTTAGGCTTGTCGCGAGCTTCGTCCTTGACATCGCCTTGGGTCGCCGGCGGCATCGGGGTCGATGGTCCAGCAAAAGCCTTCTTCCTCTCTGTCACGGACGGACCGGGAGGAGCTGCCGTCTTAGGATCGTCTGTCTTGGCAGTCCCTCTGGCCTTCGCCCGCTCATGTGTGCCTTCGGGGCTCTTGGACGGTTGCCTTTTCGCAGGAGTCGGTGAAGACGAGGAGTCGGCTTTAGGTCTTGGCGGTGGTCTGCTGCTCTTGCCTGGTCGTGGACCAGGAGGGTCTCTAGGAGGGCCTTCTGGCTGGCCATGATCATGGATGACCTGCCTCATCTGGTCGATGTCGGCAGTACCCTTTATGGCCAGCTTGTACTTGCCATTCTCATGGCGGTAGAGTACCCTCGTGCAGAACCACTTCTGCGCCGAAGAGCTGTAGTACCAGCAGGCGCTTCCGTCAGGGAATGGATTCTCTGAACCGTCTTCCGCCGCCCACTCTTCATTTAGCTCAGTGCGGTCAGTGCCGGCGGCGGACCCGGCAGCAGAGGCAACGTCTATCCACTCGTCCGCAGATCCAGCGGCTGGTGCTGCTTCTGCGGGTGACCCCGCTTCCTTGCTGGATTCTGCGGGTGACCCCGCTTCCTTACTGGATTCTGCGGGTGACCCCGCTTCCTTACTGGATTCTGCGGGTGACCCCGCTTCCTTACTGGATTCTGCGGGTGACCCCGCTTCCTTATGGAATCGGCGGTTCCATTCCTTGAGGCGGTGGTCATTGGGAAGCTTTGCCCAATTTTCCTTGACGGTGTTGGCCACCTCTTCGGTCATAGGGACGCGATCGGCCTCTGTGATGCGCTTTCCTCCTCCAGGAACCTCTTTGTTCGGATCATGGACGTTACCCGCGTCGTCTCCATGAGACCAATTCCACGGGGTTTCTCCATGGTGAGGGCTCCTGGAGGGGCGGTCCATCGGACACCTGCGCATGTGGCCTTTGAAGGGCTCACACTGACATACTTGCTTTCTGTACGTTTTGCGGTCAGTGATGATCTCCTGCTTCTTCGCCCTTTTGTCCCAGGCCTCTGGCGTCTTGGTCTTGCCGCCCTTGGTACGGATTATCGCGCCAGTCTCGTCCCTTTTGGTACAGTATTCCTTAGAATACCAGTGCCGAAGAGTATCCATAGAGTAGCCGGGGTACCATCTGATGTACCAATCCGGCACCTGCTGAGCAGATACTCCAACGGAGTGCTCAGTGCTGTATGGATAGCCCGATTCATCATGCGTAGGGCGTCTAGGAGCTGAGCGGCTCCTTCCGCGGGCTGGCCCCGCTGACGCACTACCACGTGTCACTGGCCTTTGATCGTCATGCTCTGAGTCTCGGGGAGGCGACGGTCGCCTGTCCCTCTTGGCGTACCGCATGTCCTCCGAGTCCTCTGAGCTGTCCTGGACCATGAACACGTTTTGATACGGGCTTCTGAAGTATCCGATGTCATTTAACTGCTCCATCGAGAGGTCGTTAATGTTCATTTGATCGCAACCTTGCATGAATACATCCATAGACCAAGCGGGTGGCCCCGCTGTTGTGTCTAGCATCTCTTCGGCGGGTGACCCCGCTAGAGCTTGGAGTGCTGTAAGCATCTGAGATGCTGACATGTTCGAATCCAAGTATGGACGTAGACGGGCAACTCCTGGGTGCGACAGCAGTTCGCTCATCGTCATCTGCTGCTGTGCTGGCGCACTCAAGAGTCGGATTGCTTCTGAAACCTGCTCTTGGAGCATGTCGTTATAATCTTCTTCGGATTCTTCGGAGTCGGAATACGCGGGATGGCCCCGCATTTCGTCATCGGCGTCTCCCATCTCCGAGCCAGCCCACGACGGATTTGGCAGCAACGGCATGCCAATCACTTGTGGGGCCAGCGCGGCGGTGAGTTCTTCCTCTGTTGCCGGGGCAGTCTCGGCTTCGGAGACCTCGTCACCGGCGGGTGGCCCCGCTGGAAGACCGAACCAAGCATTGTACGCAATCTCATCGACCTCGTCCCAGCCGTGGAACTCGTCGAAGAGGGTCACTGCGTAGTCTTCCAGGGCCACAGTTGCTTCAGCATAGCGGGCCATCACGTAATACGTGGAGGAGCCCGCAGCGGGAGCCGCTTCTGGATTGACGTAAAACTCGTAGTCAATGTAATCTATGTCATCCATAAAAGAATTTTGAGCCAAGTGTACGGATCCCTTTCCTTTCCCCTTCGGGCATTGATCGCGCAAATGCTCTGTGCTACCGCATGTATGACACTTCATAGTATTACCAGAAGCGTCCCTAGGGTTGCCCCTCCGCCCCTTTCCCTTACCGGAGGTCCGCCTGTGACCCCGACCTTTGCCTCCGATAAGAACTTCTTCAAAAGCCATATCAGTTAAGGACGTGAGGAAAGCAGTAATACCCCTACCATGCATACGGCGTCTGCGACCCCCTTTACCACGACCCTTTCCAAATTGTTTGAAATGTCGGCGTACTGCACGTCTCACCTTTCTGACTGGTTTCTTCATAAAGCGCCTCCAACGGCGTTTTGATTTGCGATAAGCCATAAAGGCGGCTTCCGCCCTTTGCTGTTCAGAAAGGTGAGTGTCGTCCGCTGGATAGTCATTACCAGCAGAGACTATTCCATTGTGCTCATCGTCAGATGAAGTATCTGTGTCAGTGCCAGATTCAAACGGTGAGGGTGGCTGAGACCATTGAGCGGATGACTCCGCTTGGCCCCAGAGGGTTGTGCCCGAGGGCGGGCTTGCAGTGTAGGCGGCGCCTGGCGAGTAGTTCGACCAGGCGTTCGCCTCAGCTGCCTCTGCCGATGCCTGGCCGGTCTGCCCTAGAAGGGCAGTGGCCTCGTTGGGCATATCGGCTGGGTCAGCCCAGGGATTTGGCTCGCCAGGACCAGCGGGTGACCCCGCAGTCGTGGCGTAGACACCTGCATGTGAGTGGTGCCCTGTGAAGATACCCGCTATGTTGCCAGGAGAGCGCTCGGCAACATGTCCGTAGTTCCTCATCCTGGTCAGCAGCCTGTCATAGTCTGCTTGTGTTCGGGGCATCTGATGATTGAAGGGCTCAAGCAGGTGTTGGGCTCGTGACGCGCCAACGCCTAACGCTCTGAAGAGAATCAGCGTTAGGATCTGAAAGTTGGGGATGACAAAGCCAACAGAGTTAGCCTCGTCACGGGCCATCTCGAATCGAGCTAATACTGAGTCGATTCGCTCGCCCCTTTCGACGCGGAAGTCGATAAGGGCCGTGCCAGAGTTGAGCTGGCGCTCATCTTCCAGATTTTCAAATTTGGTGCTCAGTAAGTACAGTATGTAGGTTACTGCATCCGTTGGCTGTCCATTGACAGTTACACCATAATTGATGATCTGGGAGGGGACCTGCATGGCGATACGACGAGCCAGACCCTGAAGGCCTCGTTGTAGTGCTGCAGCTTGTTGTGGTGGTGTCATATTGCCGCTCGTTACGTTTAACCATGCATGTACTTCGCGAACGTATTCGCGGAAAGGCGTAGTACCGGCAGGGTCCCATGAAGGGCCAGTAGTACGCGTGTCGTCCATCCCCTGCCGCATGTATCCCACAGCACATCCCATTATCACCCATAGAATGCCGAAGATAGTTATCTTGATCCAATGCATATGCATTTCGGCTTCGGTGATTGGTTTAGGCTGTGGTTTGTCAGGCTCTGGCGTGGTAGCCGTGAGGCGCCTGACCGGCACGGGATGCAGGTGGCCCCGCTGCGGGTAGCCCCGCAGGGTGACCACGTTCTCGATCGAGTTGCCGATTGGCATCTGGTGGAAGTCAGGAGTGAAGTAGCGCAGTGAAGTAGGAGAAAGCGTCTCGAGTTCGCGGGTGACCCCGCTAGCTCGATCGCGGACTGGCTCCGCTCCTCGCAGAGCCGGCGCAACATGGTATTCCACCGTGGTAGTAGTCCACCAAGTTGTGCCGTGGATTACTGGAATCAGAGCGAGAGCCAGCCACACGAGAGTGTAGCCAGCTCCGCTACCAAGTCGAAAACAAGCTGGTAAGCTTAGGTATGTGTTACGCCTTAGGCGTTGCCATATCCCAGGCTTTGGCTCATATCGCATGAGCAAGAGAGCGAGACGAAGCATGGGATCTGGAGTATAGAGTAGGATGGGCATCGTCAATGGAAAGGATGTTTTCCGATCTCAGATGCAAGTAGTGCGCCTCGGTGAGGCACAGTCACATATCAGGCCGGGCCCGGCTTGAGCCAGGCACGGCAGCGGTACATGCTCGATTTATACCTCGCCTTTAACCTTCTCCGTTTAAAGTAAGGGGGGGTTTGAGAATCAGCTCACGTAGCTGATTTTCCCGGCGCCTCCCGGCGCCGGAGGCGCCCATGTATCGAGGAATGGGCCCGGCGGCGGGCCCGAAACCAGCTGCATGCAGCAAATTTCGTAACCCCCCCTTTCCCAATCCCCCCCTTTCGCCTGGCCCACAAGAAGCCCAACCCTGAGACCCCAGGACGTCCATTGATCTTCGGGGTGGGGGCGCCACGCTTCCCATCGCAGAACCATCGAGACCCAAGACACCCAGGGCACCCTGGAGGCAAGCGGGGTGTTTCTTGGCATGGGCCTCCACTGTAGATGAACGACCCCTCCTGTTGAGCAGGGACCGACCGCCCCGGCATTCCTGTAGCCCTACCACGAAATTTTCTTAGAACCCCGAAATGATCCAAAAGCAATGTTTTTAAAACGTGAGCCCGATGTGTTAAAACAAAACAGTCCCAGCCAGAAATGTTCTAAGAACATTTCGTGGAAACCACAAACGGTTCTTAGAACATTGTCTGGTAGGGCTATAGGCGAGCCAGGACGCTTCGCCACTGCGTGATCCTGGCCTCTGCAGTCTCACGAGAGGCCCTCCCCAGCATGACCGAGCGCCAGCAGCGAGACCGTGGGTGCCGGCGGACGGGGCGGAGCGAGCGAACAGTCATGCAGAGGCCTCGGAACTAGCTCGGGGGCCTCCGATAGAGTCGGGGCGTTGACCTAAGGAACCCAGAATAAGGAACGAGGCCCCGTTTTTTTTCCATCAATTAAACTTTGATCTCCCATCGAAAATCTGAAGGAATCATAGGGCAAACTGTGAAACAATGAAGGAACACGGAACCCCTCCCCAAGGAGAAGGGTTCCTTCTTCAGCGCCCCGACTGTAGGTGGGCCACCGAGTGGCTTGGCCAAGACCGGTCATTCGGGGCAGTTTGAGTAACTAGAGAAGGACCCCCTTTCCCTTTGGGAGGAGACCTAAGTTAGGAGGGCCAACAGCATTAGGGATAGGTTTTCGTTCTGCTGATGTATCGAAGCAAACCGTCCAGACTTCTCATCCATCATGCAAAGACGGGGACCTCAGTGAGGCCAAATCTTCATCGTGTTATTAAGGTTCGGGGTTCTTTTGTTCTCGGTGACAATTGGTGCCCCCGAGTGCCCTTCATGGCGAGCGAGTTGACCGGGTCGCAGATGCTGCCCGCCTTGCCCACGAGCGACCTCCCACGAAGGGGGGGTCGAGAGAAAGGAGGAGGACGCGACAAGACCGGGAGGATGATTTGACGAGGAAGAGAGGGAAGGGAGAAGATGACGAGGACAAGGCAGACAGCAGGATGGATAAAGAATCACAAGGAGAGGAAAACGAGACATGGTGGATGAATCTGCCACCGTGCCGTTGGCAATGAATGGCATGTCCTCAAGTCTCTTTGAATTCTCCGCGCTGAAGATTGTTCCCCAAACCGTGCTTGCACTGACGAGTTTTCAGCTTTCTTCTTAAGGAATTGAACTCGTCCAGCAAAGATTTTCCACGTTGCCGCTGGTAATCGCTTCGTGGCCGCCTCGTGCGCTGGGTGACCCTGCGGGCCGCACGCGCATGCATGCCAAAATAATCCAACAGTCATCGCGCACCCGACGACTGCGTCAAATAAAACCATGCGGGCTACACGCGCGCGTCCCTGTGCGCGCATGTCGGAATCATGGCAACACTTTGGCCTCGTGCGCTGACAACACATTAGTTGTGCGTGCATTCCGAACATAATTATGATAAAGCGCATGTGGTCGACCTCTGGATTTCCGATAAAGGGGACAATCAGATGGTCGATGCGCGAGCGCTCCCTCGTCATCCTCGTCAGCACTGCCATCATCATCAACATCATCGCCATCATCATCATCATCATCATCATCATCATCATCATCATCATCATCATCATCATCATCATCATCGCCATCATCATCATCAGCATCATCATCATCATCATCATCAGCATCAGCATCAGCATCAGCATCATCATTATCATCGTCATCAGCATCATCAACACCATCATCATCATCAGCATCATTATCATCGTAAACATAAACATGACCGTCATCATCATCATAATCGTCATCACCATCAGCATCAAAATCATCATGATCATGATCATCACTAACACCATCACCATCACCATCACCACCATCATCATCACCACCACCATCATCATCATCATCATCATCATCATCATCATGATCATCATCGTCATCATCATCGCCAACGTCATCATTGCAGCCCTCATCACTATCATCTTCATCACCATCGTCAGCGCAAACGTCATTGTCGTCCCCCTCGTCATCAGCGCCACCACCAACACCATCATCATCGTCGTCGTCACCATCATCACTCGCCCGCCAGGTCCATGGCTCTGCATGGAAAGGATAATCGAGTCGTTGCGCCAGTTGGGTCTGCCAGCACATTGCGGGTGAGTGGGTGAAGTGTGCTCGAGTTTCAGAGCTGACGGCCTCAAGATTTCCATCGGCGCTTACTTCAAAGCCCAACGGCAGACTTCACCGCACAGATAACGCCCCATAGCTTTAGGTCGGGCCTGTCCCCCTACAAGGAGGGGTTGGGCGAAACATAAAACAATACGGTACAAAACACATCTACTCTCCGAATGCTCAAAAATAGCCAGCACATCGCACCCAGCCTATATTTTTACTACGTTTGAGTATTCCTCCTGTAGAGGGACAGGCCCGACTCAACCATCACTTGCACCACACATCATGCGCCACGCGTGCTGCAGACGCCACACGGACTGCGCCGCACGGGCTGCGCCACACGGCCACCCAGAGGGTGCAGGAGCTGCTCTGGGCCGACGGGCGGAGGGGGTGCCGTCTTGCCCCAGGTGTGGCTCTCCCTGGACTCTTCGCGAGGGGCCCGGCTTCGAGGGGTCTGGCCTCGATCCCAAACTCCCCCCCACCTCCCTCTTCCCTCCTCCCTCCTCCTCCTCGCTCCTCCTCCTCCTCTCCTTCCTGCTAGGGCTAAATCCAGAACATAGCGTGTCCTGGGGGTGGTTTCACTTCCTAATCTGAGTTTTGAGCCTCCTCCTGAAGGACGGGAAGGCAGTGCCATGCCCCCTCATGAGCGGTCAGCACCGCCTGGGCGAGGCTGTGGCCCGTGTGTCCCCCACCTGCAGGGCGGGCAAGCAGTTCGCCACTGAAGGCCACCCAGATCCAGCCTTTGTTCTCTTGCACGATGTTTGCATGCCGTGATGTGTGCTAGCAATCATGTTGCACTTCATGGATCCGAGGGCTTCTTCCTTTCTTTCTTTCTTTCTTTCTTTCTTTCTCTCTCCTTCCTCCTCCCTCCTCCTCCTCGCTCCCTCCTCCTCCCTCCTCCTCCTCCCTCCTCCCTCCTCCTCCTCCTCCTCGCTCCTCCACCTCCCTCCTCCTCCTCCTCCTCCTCCTCCTCCTCCTCCTGCTCCTCCCTCCTCCCCCTCGCTACCCCTCCCTCCGCTCCTCCTCGCTCCTCCCCCTTTCCCCTGCTCGCCCCTCTCCCTCGGTGCCGCCCGCCTGCCCCCTCCGCCTCGGTCCACGGCACAAGCAGGGCGCGCTTCGTTGATGTTCGGCGATGCTGGATGCGAGGGGGAGGAGGAGGATTGAGGAGGGGGAGGAGGATTGAGGAGGAGGAGGAGGAGGAGGAGGAGGAGGAGCAGGAGGAGGAGGAGGAGGAGCATGAACAGTGGCATTACAGCCAACCCGCAGAGTAAGGATGCGCGATAAGGATGCAAGGCCCTTGGACGCCCACTTCGAAGCTTTTCGAGCAGGGCGCGGCCAACGAGAGCGGTCAAGGATAGACCGAAGAGGCAAGGATGCGAGGGTACCCCTGGGAAGGTCGCCCGTCCTTACTCTGCGGGTTGACTGTACAGGGTGGGGGGAGGGGCCAGGGGGGGGTATATGCAACGCCTCCCCCCCGCCGTGCGCACGGCGGCAGTGCCTGGAGCGCACTGGGGGGGGGGTTACGTTCGTACAGGGGGGGGGGAGGGAAGGCGGGGGCTATGATGCCTATGCCCCAAGCCTGGCCATCGCTCGGACGTCCATTCCCTGTGCTTTTTTTTCTGGTGTCGTGCGTGTTTTTTTCTCGCAGGATGATCCAGGATGCGCCTTGATAGTCCCCGCCGAGACAAAGTGCGCACGTCCGAGCGTTACCAGGAAGCAGTCAAGAAGCACGCTCGCAGATCCGCCGACCCCTCCTCCCACAAAGTGGGGGGGGAGCCTTGCCCCGCGGAGCTCCCCCTTGGGGGCGGGCGCCTCTTGGCCAGAGGAAACTCCCGGGGGAACCCAGGCGTGGCGACGAGCAACACGCCTCCTCGAGCTCGAGGCCCAGGAGGAGCCCACGCGCGGCCTCACATGTGAGGCGAGCTGCTCAGGCTGCTCGCGTCTGCACGCTGACCTGGCCCTGATCTGGCTCTCAGAGGCGCGCACCTGCATCGCACCTGCATCGCAGGTGCGCTGTAGGCATCTGTTTGAGTGTCAGTCTGAGCTTGCTTGCCGTGCAACGTCGTTCCGGCGGACGCCCAGAAAAGATGACACCTGTCTCAAAACGCCGCCAACCTTCGGTCTCAGAGCCGTCCATGCCGAAACCTAAGTCGAATACCGACGCAACCGACTACGTAGCCGAAAATGGCTAGGAAGGCCGCAGAAGCACACCAATCGACCGGACCGAACTGACCTAATACAGACGACTGCGAAGCAGTCGAACCGACCGAATCGCCGACAGCCCATGGCCCCGATCCTCGAACCTCGATCCATCCTCCTCCTCCCCCTCCTCCCCCTTTCCTCCCCCTTTCTTCCTCCTCCTCCTCCTCCTCCTCCTCCTCCTCCTCCCCCTCCTCCCCCTCTTCCAGAAGAAGGGCTGCCCCCCCGAGACCGAGACCCTCCGGGAGAATTTTGTCATCCCGGAGCATTTTTGAACGTCCAAGGGCCCCGTAAGAGCCTGCAGAAGCAAACCAAACTGCAAAACCCTCCTACCGAGTTTTTTTAGCAATGAGGAAGAGTCTGGGCCCCCCTCCCCCCCGCGACAAGTTGGCCAACTTCTCGTGCAACGCGGGCGCGCACGGCGAGGAGTCTAGCCAGACCTCGAGCTCGCTGCCGGTGGTCCTCTGCGGTCCCGTCGTCGTCGTCGTCGTCGTCGTCGTCGTCGTGGTCGTCGTCGCCCTGGCCGTCGCCGTTGTAGTCGCCCTGGTCGTGGCCGCTGTTGTCGTCGCAGACGTCGACGTCTTCGTCGTCGTCGCCACCGTCGTCGTCGCGGTTTTGACCATCGCCATAGTTGTCGCCGTCGCCACCGTCGTCGTGGCCGTTGTCGTCATGGACGTCACCATCGCCGTCGCTGTCATGGACGTCGCCGTCATCATCACCTTCGTCGTCGTGCTAGTCGTCGTCGTCGTCGTCGTCGTCGTCGTCGTCGTCGTCGTCGTCGTCGTCGCAGTCGCCGTCGTCGCCGTCTACGCCATCGTGGTGGTCGTCGTGGTGCCCTGGGGTTCTCATAGACACCGCGAGGGTGCCAACTGCTCT
>CAUYUJ010020689.1:85663-120212 GCA_963575745.1 Prorocentrum cordatum
GTGGGGGCCACGAGGTCCGCCGGCTCGACGACGCCCGCGGTCGCCCGCGCCCGTGCCCTCCTCTTATCCACAATTGCGGGTTGCTACGACGTTATCCTTCTGCTGCTCCTCCTCCTCCGCCGCCTCCCTCTCCTCCTCCTCCCTCCCTCCCTCCCAGTTCCTCCTCCTCCTCCTCGTCTTCCTCCTCCTCCCCCCTCCCCAAGAAGTGCCCATGATGCCCGAAGAGGCTTCCAAGAGACCCCCAAGAGGCTCCAAGATTCCTCCCCCACTGGCACCCAAGACGCCTCAAGAGGCCCACTGGGACTGCCAAGAGACCCCAAGACGCTCCAAGAGGATCCCAAGAAATTCGCGAAAGAACATCAGAATTACGCATCAAACGAAAGTCGGCTTTCAATACGCGCGCCTCCAAACGACTGGCTGCTTGTGGATGAGCGTGCCGGGAGCGTGCGCACTTTTCCTCAATCATCCGCAGTGTGAGCGGTGGCTGACGTCGACGCCATGGAGCCACATCAAAAAATTAGCTCCGCACGCACAGCTACGTTCTGGCACGTCACGGGAACAGCGTGAGAGCTGACGAGAGCGGGCGTGCAGGGAGCTTCAACCAGGCAGGCGCGCTGGCCAGCGAGAGCCACAGCATGAAGCAGGCTGGGTGGCATACGAGGCTGCGAAGCAGACGGGGGGGGAGGGAAAAGCAGGGAGGAGGGCGAGGAGGAAGAGGAGGAGAAAGGATGGAGCGGAAGACGATAACCTTCGAAGAAGAGGAGGAGGGGAAGAGGAAACGGGAAAGAGGCGAGGAGGGCTACGTAAGAGGGCGAGAGGATACGGATGATGAGGCAGGCAGCTCCTTCCTCCTCCTCACCCTCCTCCTCTTACTCGCCTTCCCAAAATAGAACCACCTGGACCCCCAAAATGACATCGAACACCCTCCTCCTCCTCCTCCTCCTCCTCCTCCTCCTCCTCATCTTCCTGGGAGACGCGGACCCAATCCCTGGGCGTCGTGATTTCTTCGCAGAGTGGACCCGCAGACGTCTCGACCGTCCCTGCGGGGCCGCGCTCGGCACCCTCGGGTCGTTTTGTCGACACCCGTGGGGCCAAAGGAACATCATACCTTCCCAGAGCCTTCCGCCGTGACTCCTTCGCAGGACACGAGGAAGCCGACGTGGGAACGGGACACTCGCAGGACCACGGCCCTGGCTCGCGAGCCTGCCATCGCTCGGAAGGCCATCCCCGTGCACTTCTCGGTCTCGTGCGCGTGTTTTCTTGGCTGCTCGATGGTCCAGGAGGCTCCTCGGTGGTCCTCGCCGAGAAAATAAAGTGCAGACGTCCGCGCGATGCCAAGTGAGGGGGACGCGTCGACCTGTAATCGGCGAAAAGGCCCTGATCGGAGAGCCGCGCGCTGCCGGTCGGGGCGCGAGCGGGCCCCCATCGGCGGCGAGGAGTGGGCCATGGGGGGCGCTGCATCCCCCCGAGCCTCCCCCCCCTGACGTTGCCCCGTGGTTTCAGGGTCGCGACTCGGCTCTCCTGCGGCCGTTCGGGACAAGCGAGGCCCCCTCCCCCCCAGACGCTCTCGGCGAGGCACAGCCGCTGGAAGGCATCCCGAGGCTGGAAAGCCCCACCGAGTCCCCGAAAACCTCCCCCCTTGGGCCGAGGAGGAAGAGGAGGAAGAGGAGGAGGAGGAGGAGGAGGCGGAGGAGGAAGAGGAGGAAGAGGAGGGGGATGAGCAGGAGCAGGAGGAGGAGGAGGAGGAGGAGGACACCGAGGAGGAGGCGGAGGCGGAGGCGGAGGAGGAGGAGGAGGAGGAGGAGGAGGAGTTAGAGCACGAGAAAGAGGAGGAGGAGGAGGAGGAGGAGGAGGAGGAGGAGGAGGAGGAGGAGGAGGAGGAGGAGGAGGAGGAGGAGGAGGAGGAGCCCAGAGGCCCTGCACCCCCTGCGGCCCACGTTCGGGAACTCTCTTGCCTCCGTGCAGCGTGCGGCGGGGCGGCGGCCCTGCCAGTGAGCTGTGTGCCCTGCGAGCTGACGGCGTGCCGCTCTGCTGCGTGGGGCGGGGGGGCGGGAAGGGCTCGGGACGCTGGCGCTTGGCTGGGCATCGCTCGGACGTCCATTCCCTGTGCTTTTTTTCGGTTTCGTGCGTGTTTTTTCCGCCAAATGGTCAAGGATGCACCTCGATGGTCCTCGCCGAAGGAAAAATGCACACGTCCGAGCGATGCCAAGCTGGGAGCTGGGAGCTGGGAAGTGGCCTGCGTGTCGCGCCAAAGCGTGGTGTGGGGCGCACAAAGACATACTAGTAGTATGTGCTCCCCTTGGAGGCGCGCGTCCGAGACCCAACCAGATAGTATACCCATCTTGTAGTATATCGTTTTCCGAGCGGTGTGGCCAGAAAGCGCCCGCCACGACGCATATGCTATAAGATTTCTCGGTGCGCGCATCGCCCCCAGCGGGGCGACGCACATATAGTAGAAGTATGTTGGGGTGACGCCGATGGTGGGCCAGAACTGGCGGATCGACACGCTGAGCAACAGCTTCCGACCATAGTTCCTCTCCCCATCACGCTGCCCCCGATCGCAAGGCCACCGCCGCCTCCGCCAGAGGCGCAGCCTCAGGCCGCCTCCGGCGAGAAATACACCTTGGCTGGCAGCTGCCCCAGGAACCGGTCCCTGGAGAACTCGGCGTTCCTGGTCCCCCCTTTCCACTCTTCCAGCAGGGGGTGGAGGAGGACAGGACAGGACATCCGCATGAGGGGGTCAACGTCAATGCGCCCGCTAAGGTGCAGTGTTGAGCGTATGTATGCGTGATTCCCCTGCGAGAAGGAGGAGGAGGAGGAGGAGGAGGAGGAGGAGGAGGAGGAGGAGGAGGAGGAGGAGGAGGAGGAGGAGGAGGAGGAGGAGGAGGGGGAGGAGCAGCAGCAGCGGGGGTAGCCACGCGCGCTCGAACCCGCCCCTTTTTCCGCACAGGGCGGCCGAGGCGGTTGCCAGCGCGGCCATTCAGGTGCCCGCTAGAATCGGAACAACTACCTGGACCTCCTCTCTCTTGCACCCCTGCGAGGGGCCACGCTGTCATCCAAGTCGCTAATGTATCTGCAACGGCATCCATCACACGCTCCCGCAGCCCCGCCTGGCATAGGCGCCTCCGCCGGGGCGGTGCCGACGCGCGCGAAGTGCTGCGCATTGCCAGCGCACGGCAACCATTCGGACGCGCACCTCAGCGCACATCAGCCACCTCGACTTCAGGCAGCCACCCTGGGGCCGAAGGCGGCACCCAAGAACCAACCCAAATTGCAACCACGACCACAGCCATCACCGAAGCCAGCAGCACGGCCCAAACCAGCCGTTGGCGCAGAACTGGACAGTGGAAAGATACGGTCCTTACGGGAACAGGAAGAATGACAAGAACAACACCCATAAGGACAATAGCCAAATCACCAAGCACGATAAGCAGGACGACCGCCGCGACGACCATGAGATGACGGTCACACAACACAACGCCATCACCGACACCATCAGATCACACGTCTCATCCACGAGGAAGAGGGGCGCGATCACCAACCCCAAGAGGGGCGCGATCACCAACCCCAAATGGGAGAAGCCGCCAAGATCCTTATTTTCTTGCGCCAAATGGAGAAACAACAATCTCCAGATGCTCAACTCCTACGCGCCCGTTGCGCTCAGGAACAACCACGCCGAAGTATCCACCGAACACTCGCTCAACATGATCGCGCTCACAAAGCCATGACCCAGAACAGGTTCCCCATCAGAGACCAGCTCAAGGACCTCGATGAGTACTGGAAAACGTTCAAGAAAGAGAGGACCACCGAGAAAGAACACCTAGCCCAGCTGAAGGAGCACATCGCCGAGATCAATCCCAAGCTTGACGGGTACACTTAGTTACAATCCAGCAGGACGAAGCGTCAGAAGCGGACGACGAGCACGAGGACCACAAATCGCCAAGCAAATCGAGGAAACCGAGCGCCATGCCACGCCCAGGTCGAATCCATAATGGATAGCTTGGAACACCATCACCGACCGCTACGAGGCCCTCAACAGAGAACTCCACAGGGAAGAACCAGCGACGGCATACGACAAGGACGAGGCACATGCCTGCAAGCACCAGGGGGACAGCATACATGGCAAGTGCGAGAACGACGTAGCCAACAAGGAATGCAACACCACGTACCGCAAGGAGATAGACACTCTCACCAACCAACGGCAACGGCTACTACAAACCGTCGGGGACCTGGAGGCCAACAATGAAAACGCAATCAACATGGTCAAAGACTGGCCATCGCTCGGACGTCCATTCTCCGTGCTTGTTTCGATGTCGTGCGTATTTTTGTTCCGCAGGATGATCCAGGATGCTCCTTAAAAATCCCCGCCGAGAAGAAGTGCACACGTCCGAGCGGTACCAAGAGGAGCTCGAGACGAAAGACGCACACCTCAAGCACCGTACCGAGACCCACATCAAAAAACTAGCCAGGCAGGCGGGAGGAGGCGACCCGGGCTGAGCTCGCGACAGCAGACAAAGACATGTCCAGCGCAGAACAAACGGATAAGTGCATTCGGCGGCGAGCTCGAAGGGGGAAATGAGAAGGATAAGAGAACACCTTCTCAGAAAACGGCGGGATTTCTCAAACAACCTTGCGCCTTCTGAGGATTTTTCCGTGTCTTCGGGGAAAACTTAATACACTTCTCAGAAGGCCAGGGGACTTCCGCGCCTTCTGAGAAAGCCCGCCCATTCTCACTTCTCCCCCGGGCTCGCCGCCGATACATGGCCGACGAACTTCAGGAGGCATTGGGACAGAATAATTGCATGACAGAACGCTATGCCGCCATCGACGGGACCAACCAACCTTCGACTGGAGCTACAGCAAGCCGAGTCCAGATACGGAAATACATTCCACGAGAGCAACCCATAGGACAGAGGGACAGCAACGGGAACACAAGAGCGAGCTCGACGGCCTCAAGCAAGATATCCACATGCAGGAGTACCTCGAACACAACGAGCAGCACGACGCACAGCGACAATAATCCAGAAGTAAAGATTTAGGGGAGAGCCATGCCATCCGACTTCAGCAGGAGGAAGCCAAGACACAGCTCATCACCAGCGAGGCCAGGGCGATGTACGACGCAAACAAAGAGGCCAACAGACACGGACACATGAAGATGCAAACCCAACACCATGCACTCGTGGATGCTCAATTCGATTCAAAACAACTGCTGCGTGGACATAGAAACCATGAGGAACACGCGTACGAGATGATTGCGAAGAAGAACAACGACATGATACGCCTACAAAAGCAGACATATCATCAAGCACATCACGATCATCAGGCACTCGCATCAATCGAGATGGAGATCAGCCAGGCGGGATGACACCGGCTGGGATGGAAACAATGGGCCGCCATCGAGGAGGACATTCAGAGGGAAATCAGCAGAGTCAACAGCAGCCGCAACAACCACTGGGACACAATGCAGAGGGAACAAGAACTCAAAAAGGCACCAGAAGCAACCGAGATGCCGTGCGACGTGCGCACCGATCTAAAAAAGCACGGAGGGAACCGACCAAGACGGCGCAGCAGCGCCGACGCCGGCGCAGACACAAAATGACGTCGCCGCCATCCGCGACGACACACAGGAGCCGAAGCACCGGCCTGGCAGAAGAAGATCCTGGCCGACGCCAGGATCACCGCTCCAGCCACGCCCATCTCCGATCGACGAGCGGATCGAGCGGCCTTATAACAGCGGAGGAGGGGGAGGAGAAGGAGGAGCAGGAGGAGGAGGAGGAGGAGAAAGAGGAGAAAAAGGAGGAGAAGGGGCTGGAGGGAAGAGTGGAGGACGTCTTCAGGGAAGGGGGGGAGGCCGGGGGGACAAGCGCGTTCCACTGCTCGCGAAGGAGCTGCTCGCACATGGCCTGGATCCGCCGCGGGCAGTTGACATTTCCACTGCCTCGGGGCACGCACGTGGTTTTCGGACGTCTGCGAGTGGGCACTCTGCTAGCAGTGGAACGCGCTGGGTGAGTAGAGCAGCCGACCCCCCAGATAGAGGTCGAGAGCACCTGCGAACGCATGGCCACCCGACGCACCGACGGACCCGGGGGGGGGGTGGGGGGCGATCGCCGAGAGGCCCCGCGAGGCATGGTGCTGCAAAATCTCAACTCCAGAACGCGGGCACTCCAGCTGCCGTGTGGCGGCCGCTCCGCACGCGCAAAACGCGCAGGTCTCCTGAAGGTTGCCCAGACCAGATCCACATAGGAGCCCCCTCAGGGACCAAGGACCACGACGACGAGCACCACGACGAGGACGAGGGCGAGGGCGAGGGCGGGGAGGAGGACCATGACGAGGAGGACGATGACGAGAATCGACGAGGGCGAGAAGGAAGAGGGAGGAGGACCGCGACGAGGAGGAGGAGGAGGAGGAGGAGGAGGAGGAGGAGGAGGAGGAGGAGGAAGAGGAGGAGGAAGGAAGGAAGGAAGGAAGGAAGGAGGAAGGAAGGAAGGAGGGAGGAGGAGGGGTCGCTTAAGCCCTTCGGAGAAACCCTCCACCCGACCCTCCTCGCGACGACCCTCGGGCCCCGCCGGGCCTGCGCGCCCCGGCGCAACGCGTGGAGCGGCGCGGCCGAAGACACGCCTCCGGGGTTGCCGGAGACACCGCCGAGAGGCGACGAGGACCGTCTGCGAACCTCGGGCCTCGGCCCCGACACCTCCCCCCCCGCACTGCAGTATTCGGCCCGACCTAAGGAACGACAAATAGGGAACGAAACTCCTTTCTGTCCAAGTAGGTCTACGAAGTCCGAAGGAACGGCCGAGCCCCTTTCTAGCGGCGCTCCGCCACGACATGCATGCAAACCAACGACGACCGAGCGGCACGCATGCAAACCAAAGGAACGACCGAGCCCCTTTTGAAAAATAAGTGTTCTTCAGTCAGGCCAGACCCTGTAGATACAACAACGCCCCTGACCCTCTGAAAGATGACCCAAGCTGGGAGGGCCAGGAGCATCAGTCTTTTTTTCTGTGGGTGCATCGAACCTAGCCGCCCAAATTTTATGATCCCTAATGCGAAGACGGGGGCCTCAATGAGGCTACGTCTTTCTCGTGTTAGTAAGGTTCGGGCTTCTTTTATCATTGATGAGGCCCCCTTCCCCCCTGAGCCTATCCCGCCCCGGCGTTGCCACCGATCAATATCCTCCTCCGGTCGGCCCGTCCTGCCGGTGATGATGTCGCCGACCCAGCGCCCGACGAAGGTGCCGCCGTAGAAGATGAACGGCAGGGCGACCTGTTGCCCGCTACAGTTCGGGTAACTAAGGGGGAACAGGAGAAATAAAACCATCGGAACCCAGATATGCCCGCGTGAAAACAAAAAAATACACCAGAGAACAACCCCAATCAGTGGATGGTTTGATCGATAAAGAGATCGGCCGGGAACCCGGGAACCCGGAACCCACCGAAATCGTCCCGGAACTAATGACCAGGAACCCGGGAACCCGGAACCGGGAACCCCGGAACCCAGCTGGCTACCAAAATCGGCGGGAAACTTTCGCCAAATCTTTCAACTTCCGCTAGGACGCCTTCAGTGCAAGCACTGATTGGGGAACGACGGACAATGCTTGGCCGTTTTCGGACTTTTGGGCCCTCGCCGGGACCCGCGACCGTCGAGAAACTGCTCGGGATGAAAAGCTGGCCCTGGGGCAGGGTCGGGACTCCTGGGGACTGGCAGCGGGCAAGTCAGGGCATCGGATGTCTACGAATGGCTGGGGCGCAACATCTTCCGGCTGGGCCGTCAGCTGTTCAGCAGGCGGCCATGGCGCCTGCCTCGCGCATCGCGCCCCGCGAGGCGCCGCTCGCTTCGCGCCCTCGCGCCGCCCCATGGAGCAGGCCAGGTCGGCGGCCGCGCGTCCGCGACGCCCGAAGCGCGGTCGTAATTTGCGCCCCGCGGGGTGATCCCGGTCGAGGACGTGCGGGCGTGCAGCTCGCAGCAGGCTGTGCCGAAGGTTATGCAGCAGCAGGCTGTGCAGCGGGAGAAGATGCTTCGTTAGAGGTGAGAAAATCCACCCCGATAGTAACCACCCCGACACGCGAAGTCCCCTAAAGGCTCGACGATTTCTTTGCAATCGGCTTGCGGGGATCAAGCCTGATAATTCGAGGACGACCGCATCATGTTAGCCAGCTTGGACACCGCAGTGAGGTACTGCATCGTGAAAGGTCAAACCAAGTGGTGCAAGCTGTGTGGTGCAAGCTGTGTGGTGTGAGCTTTGTGGTGCAAGCTATGTGGTGTAATCTGTGTGGCGTGAACAACGCAGTGGCGCGGCAACAGGCGGCCACGTGGCGAATCCTCGGCGGGCCCCACAAGCGGCAACGGGGCGGCAACAAGCCGCAACGTGGCGAATCCCCAGCGGACCCGCCAAACGGCAACGAGGCGGCAACGGGCGGCAACGTGGACAGACCGCGGCGGACCCCCCCCCCCCAAGCGGCACTGCGGCGGCAACGCAGCGAATCCACGGCAGACCCTCCAAGCGGCAACGGGCTGCTGCGTAGCGAATCCTCGGCGGACCCCCCCAGCGGCAACGAGGCGCAACGGGCTGCTGCGTGGCGCCTCCTCGGCGGACCGCCCACATTGCAACGAGGCGGCAACGGGCGGCAACGCGGCGAAACCTTGGCCGACCCCCTAAGCGCGGTGGGCGGCAACGAAGCGACCACGGGCGCAAACGTGGCAAAACCTCGGCGGACCCCCCCCAAGCGCGGCCACGGGAGCCGTCGCGGCGAATCCCCGGCGGACCCCTCAAATGGGCGTCAACGTGTCGGCCGCGGGCTGCGACGCGGCAAAATCGGCGGACGCCCCAAGTGGGCGGCAACGAGGCTGCCACGGGCAGCGACGCGGCGAAGCCTCGGAGGACTCCCAAGCCTGCGGCGGCGAGGCGGCCAATGGCGGTGACGCGGCAAAACCTCGGCGGACCCGAACAATCAAGGGGCGGCAGCGAAGAGGCCACGGGCGGCTTCGCGGCGAATCCTCGGCGGACCACCCAAGGGGACGGCAACGAGGCGGCCATGGGCGGCGACGCGGCAAAACCTCGGCGGACACCCCAACTGTGCGGCAACAAGGCGGCCACGGGCGGCGATGCGGCGAAACCTCGGCTGACCCCCCCAAGTGGCAACGAGGAGGCGGACACGGGGCGGGCTGCGGGCGGCGACGCGGCAAAACCTCAGACAAACAGACACAAACACGCGCGAAACGTCCAAGGACGGCCCACTAGTGGGCAGCGTGCTGGGCCCTTAAGCCCAGATGCACCAATTCAACATGTCGTAGGCGTTAACATGCGCACGCTGCAGCTGCGTCCTCCCATCGTCGTCTGGGTCGCACAACTCTCCGTGTCATGTGTGATGGGCGCCGTAGGAAAAATGATGGGCCCATATGTTTGTGCCTTCCGATAATTTATCAAACCATCGCACCACGGCCTGCTTCTGTGAGCCAGCCCCAATCACGAATGTATAGATATAGATATAGACAATTCCCAACATATGTTCTGCTTTGAATCGTGCGATGTATCCAGCCAGGCCACGGCCCCAAGGCGTCCTCCACGATATCTGGCACATCCACGCTTCCACCGCTGAGTGACAATCATTTTGTTCGGAAAATGTCCTGCGGCTTTTGCTCATCAGACTCTTCTTCATCATCTTTGTTTGTGTTCTGCGCAATATGTCTTCCAGGTCTGGTGTAATAGCCCATGTTCCGGTTTCATATACAGCCGCCGATGGTACTGTAGAGCAAAAGCCAGAGCCTCGCATGGGACGACTACCAACGATTCATCAAAATGATCTTACATACATATGTTCCAAACTGTCCCAATATGGTTGTCAAGTGCTTACTTTCCGGCCAAACACTTGACATTACCATCGTGATGTATACCGCTAATACGGATTCTCCATTCTGGATACTCTGCTCCAGGGGGAGGCACATCTCCTGGTAATGTTCGAAATGGTATCGGCCTCATATGGATGCAATTCCAACCCACGTTTGCCGGCCGCTGTGCGGATGTCTGCAAGCTTCCCCTTGATCTGGTTAATTGTAGTTCCAGAAGTCATGAAGCCATCAGCGAAACGCGCGTTCGTGAGTCGCCAAAGCTTTGCCACCGATTGTAAGGCCCCACCATTGACAAGACGGCGGACCAAACCAAAAAGTTGAGCAGGGACCGACCGTCCCAGCATTCCTATAGTCGTCATACCACGAGATGTTCTTAGAACCCCCAAATGTTCTAGGAACGAATGCAATGTTCTAAGAGCATAAACCCGATGTGTTAAAACAAGACGGCCCCAGCCAGAAATGTTCTAAGAACATTTCGTGGAAACCAGAAGAGGTTCTTAGAACATTGCTTGGTAGGCCTATAGGCACGCCGGGACGCTTCGCCACTGCTTGAATAAGGGGGCGGCAGCGAGGCGCCCACGAGGCGGACACGGTCGGCGATGCGGCGAAACCTCGGCGGACCCCACCAAGATAGCGAGCGGCAGCGAGGCGGTGCCACGGACGGAGACGCGGAGGAACCCGGACGCACCTCCCGAGTGGGCGGCAACGAGGCTTCCACGGGCGGCGCCGCGGCGAATCCTCGGAGGACCCAGCCAATTCGTTGGCGACAAGAGTAGGACCTCCTAGGTGTAAGCATTGTTTTGCGACTCCGCCGAACCCTTGGGGTCATTGGCGTGTGGGATGCTTCCCCCTCCCCAAACCCTTCCCCCCGGGGCCCGGTCCGGTCGGTCTGGAGGGGGGGGGCCCGGGCGGCCCAGGGTGAGCGCGCCACGGGCCTCACAACGGGCCACGAGGGCCCCAAGAGGCCCACAAGAGGGTCCTTAAGAGGGCTCCGAGTCGCCGATGGATCGTTCCAAGGCGCCCAAGAGGGCCCCCAGACGGCCCAAGATGGAAACGTATGATTTTAGCACATTCGCCTCTTGGGCTTTCACAGCGTCCAAGACGGCCCAAAAGGCCTGCAAGATCACCCAAAGACGGCCCGGGAAGTCCCAAGAAGGCTCCAAGACGGTCCAAGAGGGCCCCAAGACGGCTCAAGAAGCCCCCAAGACGGCCCCAGGAGGGGGCCCAGGCGGGGTACCCAAACGGAAATTTCGAGTCCTCGGCCCCGAGAAGCCTGCAGGAGGCCCCAAGAGGCCTCCAAGAAGCCCCCAAGAGGCACCAAGAGGCCATCCAGAGGCCTCAAAAAGGCCCCAAGAGGCTCCAAAACGGCCCCCCAAAGGCATCAAAAGTGCTGCCAGGAGGCCCCGGAGAGACCTACCAGGAGCCCCCCAAGGGGTCGGCGTTGCAGCGTAAGCCCAAGAATCTAGCCGCCCCGTGAAAAGCGACCGATTTCCCTGACAACTCCCAAGAAATCCAAACGAATCGCCCCAGCATCATGCCCCACGCAACGCCCCAGAAAACAGCCCACTCCCCCGCAGCTCAACACCGCCAACGACCACTCGGCCAGTCGACGCAGCAGTGCCCAAAAATGGGCCGGCGGAATGAGCGAAGCGATTGAATAAATCTTGGCAAACCCAAATCTCCAGAGACATCTGGAGTCAGTCGTGGACGCTCGAGCACGAGCCTAGGGGCAGCAGAGGCAGTCAAGTCCCCCGCCGAACGAGGCGGCAATGGCGGCGCCCTCCGAGGGATCGGGGCACGGAAAAGGGGGCGGCCGGGCAGCAGAGGGAAGGGGGGGGGCCCTCCAGGCAGGGAGCTCCAGGGAGATCTGCAGTCCATCGGGGGCGCTGCAGCGCGCGCCGCGGGAGGCGTGGTCCGCATGGACCGAGCTGTGAGGAACCGGCGGTGCCTCTGGAGGCGGAGAGGGCGGAGGGGGCTGCTCCGCAGCAGAGGGACTGCGCCTCAGGAAACAGCTCTGTGCTGGCCAGTCCGCCTTTTGGCGACACTAAACGAACTCCAGCTAAGGAAGGCAACTCGAACAGAAAGGCGACCCGAGCTGGCATTCCGAGCCCTCTGCCCCAAGAGGACCCCCGAGAACGCCAGCAAACGCCCGACAAAACTCCCAAGAAGCCCGAAGAGGCCCCCAGAGGGCCCCCCAAAGGCCCCAGAAGGTCTCACCCGTTGACCTCATCCCTCTTCTGGAGGTCGGCGGAATGGCGTAAGCCTCTTGAATCACGACCTCCAGCTCAGATCCATGAAAAGTGGGTGGTTCCATTGGCCAGTCCCCTGCTAGGAGGCTGGAAAAAGTGGAAGTTGGAAAGTCCGTGGAAGCGGAAGTGGCCAGAGCTGGAAAAACTGGCAGTGGGCGAAGCGAGCCCGAAACAGTCGGGATGCGGTCGCCGGGGCTGGAAACAAAACACGGGCACCTGGCCAGGGCTGGAAAGAGTGGAAGGGCTGGCCCCGGCCACTTCTTCCAACACGACCTCGCCAACCTGCGAACCCCCTCTTCACCTCCCTCGAGGCCCTCCCGTTGCCGGGTCGGGCGAACGGGGCACCAAAAGGAAGGGCCTCTCTGGCCCTGGCCCCGGCGAGCCTGGGGCCACGCCACAAGAGCTCCCCAACCCAGACCCGGGGAACGGCCGGAAGAGCAGAGCCCGCCCCGAACCCCAAAAAGGTCCGTGCCTATCTCTAGAATTAAGTCGGGCCTGTCCCTCTACAGGAGGAATATTCAAAAATAGTCAAAATTATCCCGGCAAAGCAACCTAACAGCGATGTGTAGGAGCATATCTGGAAGCATTCCCCTTAAGATTCAGATAAGAATCCTGTTGTAGAATTCTGCTGTTCTCGCAGTCGTGGTCGCATTCGCGATGGCAGTCGCAGTGGCAACAGCAGTCGCAGTCACAGCCTCAGCCTCAGCCTGCCTCAGCCTCAGCCTCAGCCTGCCTCAGCCTCAGCCTGCCTCAGCCTCGCCCTCAGCCTGCTTCAGCCTCAACATCAGTCTGCCTTCAGCCTCGGCCTCAGCCTGCCTCAGCCTCACCCTCAGCCTGCATCAGCCTCAGCCTGCGTCAGCCTCGCCCTCAGCCTGCTTCAGCCTCAACATCAGTCCCTGCCTTCAGCCTCGCCTCAGCCTGCCACAGCCTCACCCTGGCATCAGCCTCAGCCTCAGCCTCAGCCTGCCTCAGCCTGCTCAGCCTCAGCCTCAGCCTCTGCCTCAGCCTCAGCCTGCTTCAGCCTCAGCCTCAGTCTGCCTTCGCCTCGGCCTCAGCCTCAGCCTGCCTCAGCCTCAGCCTGCATCAGCCTCAGCCTCAGCCTCAGCCTGCCTCAGCATCAGCCTGCCTCAGCCTCAGCCTCAGCCTGCCTCCTCAGCCTCAGCCTCAGCCTGCTTCAGCCTCAGCCTCAGTCTGCCTTCAGCCTCGGCCTCAGCCTCAGCCTGCCTCAGCCTCAGCCTGCCTCAGCCTCAGCCTCAGCCTGCCTCAGCATCAGCCTGCTTCAGCCTCAGCCTCAGCCTGCCTCAGCCTCAGCTCCTGCATTACAGCCTCACCTCAGTCTGCTTCAGCCTCGGCCTCAGCCTCAGCCTGCCGCAGCCTCACCCACGATCATAAGCGAGAGTTAATCAAAAGGAGAAAGATCATAAAAAAAATAAAAAATAAAGATAGACAAACTAATTAAAATAAAAAATAGAAAAAATCGAGACGTACAGCACGAAAGCAGAAGTCAAATAAGAGAAGGGAACTGAAAAGTAATACGAAAGAATCATGAAAACAGTAAGCCTGCATCAGCCTCAGCAGCCTCAGCCTCAAATGCCTCACTCAGCCCTCAGACAGCCTGCTCAGCTCAGCCACCATACCTGCTGGCCCACCTCAGCCTCAGCCTGCTTCAGCCTCAGCATCAGTCTGCCTTCAGCCTTGGCCTCAGCCTCCGCCTGCCTCAGCCTCAGCCTGCATCAGCCTCAGCCTCAGCCTCAACCTGCCTCAGCATCAGCCTGGCCTCAGCCTCAGCCTCAGCCTGCCTCAGCCTCAGCCTCAGCCTGCTTCAGCCTCAGCCTCAGTCTGCCTTCAGCCTCGGCCTCGGCCTCGGCCTGCCTCAGCCTCAGCCTGCATCAGCCTCAGCCTCAGCCTGCCTCAGCATCAGCCTGCCTCAGCCTCAGCCACAGCCTGCCTCAGCCTCAGCCTCAGCCTCAGCCTGCTTCAGCCTCAGCCTCAGTCTGCCTTCAGCCTCGGCCTCAGCCTCAGCCTGCCTCAGCCTCAGCCTGCATCAGCCTCAGCCTCAGCCTCAGCCTGCCTCAGCATCAGCCTGCCTCAGCCTCAGCCTCAGCCTGCCTCAGCCTCAGCTCAGCCTGCTTCAGCCTCAGCCTCAGTCTGCCTTCAGCCTCGGCCTCAGCCTCAGCCTGCCTCAGCCTCAGCCTGCATCAGCCTCAGCCTCAGCCTCAGCCTCAGCCTGCCTCAGCATCAGCCTGCCTCAGCCTCAGCCTCAGCCTGCCTCAGCCTCAGCCTCAGCCTGCTTCAGCCTCAGCCTCAGTCTGCCTTCAGCCTCGTCCTCAGCTTCAGTCTGCCTTCAGCCTCAGCCTGCCTCAGCCTCAGCATCAGCCTGCCTCATCATTCAAAGTGTGGCCCGGGAATGGAGTTCTGGGAACTCGAAGAACACGAAATGGCCTACAGTTGGCTCCGGGCATTCAAAATCATGCCCAGGAACGGAGTTCTGGGAACTCGAACACCACGAAATGGCCTACAGTTGGCTCCGGGCATTCAAAATGTGGCCCGGGAATGGAGTTCTGGGAACTCGAAGACCACGAAGTGGCCTACAGTTGGCTCCGGGCATCCAAAATGTGGCCCGGGAATGGAGTTCTGGGAAGTCGAAGACCACGAAGTGGCCTACAGTTGGCTCCGGGCATTCAAAATGTGGCCCGGGAATGGAGTTCTGGGAACTCGAAGAGCACGAAGTGGCCTACAGTTGGCTCCGGGCATCCAAAATGTGGCCCGGGAATGGAATTCAGGGAACTCGAAGAGCACGAAGTGTGTGACTGTTGCATCCGGCCCTCCAGAATGTGGCCCGGGAATGGAGTTCTGGGAACTCGAAGAGCACGAAGTGTGTGACTGTTGCATTCGGCCCTCCAGAATGTGGCCTGGGAATGGAGTTCTGGGAATCGAAGAGCTACGAAGTGTGTGACTGTTGGTGAAAAACGAGCCCGGCACCCTGCCGCCCGGCAACTCCCCAACACCTGCCCGGACCCCCCTGTGGAGTGATCTGTGAGCTCTTTTGAGTCAACTAGAAACCTATCAGTCTTCGCTGTTAGGTAAAAAACAGTGCATGGACGAATGTTTGACAATTTTTGACTTCGGGCAAATTTTTCGAGTGCTCTTTTTTTGGCCCAAAATCCGCCTATATAGGAGGACATGCCCGACCCAACTCTAAAAGCCAGGGGCGGCGCCGGAGGCGCCGCCAGGGGGGGCCCAGCGCGGATTCGAGAGAGTTGGGCGGAGCGGCAAAAGTTTTTTGTTTCTTTTCCAGAATACTTTTGATTTCGTCGGAGAAGTCACGCGACGATGAAAACTGCCAGCTTCCCAACTGATGGGAAGGGAATGACACCCTGCACGCACAGGCTGGAAAGCAAGTTTTGGCGCGGAGCGCCAAAAGCTTTTCTTCTTCGAACCCCGACGCCCCGGCTGCAGGTCCTCCTCGAGGCGTCGTCGACGGAGGGCCTGCCCTGCAGGGCCCTTCCCCTCGCCCTCCCCCTTTGAGCAGGGACTGACCGTCCCGGCATTCCTATAGTCATACCACGACATGTTCTTAGAACCCCCCAAATGTTCTAATAACAAAAAATATGTTCTTAGAACATAAATCCGATGTGCTAAAACAAGACAGTCCCAGCCAGACATGTTCTAAGAACATTTCGTGGGAACCACAAACAGTTCTTAGAACATTGTTTGGTGGGGCTATAGGCGAGCCGGGACGCTTCGCCACTGCTTGACCCCTGCGCATCCGCCCTCGTGCGCCTCGGCCGGCAGGGCTGGGACCCCCCCGCGCCGAACGGGCGGCTCGCCAGCGCGCTCGGACGCCCCATCCCTGTGCACTGCTGCTGTGCGGCCTCGTGCGCGCCTCCTGGGATCGAGGGTCAAAGTCAAAGGGATACTCCTCGATTGATTCGTCCCCGCCGAGGAAGCATGCACGCTGCCGAGCGATGCCAAGGTGGTGGTTTAGCAGGGGGGGGGCGGCCGGCGGCGAGCACGTTCCACAACTCAGTGTTGTGAATGCGTCGGCGGTGCTGCTATAGCGCCGCGTGCTACCGGCAGCCTGCGCCGCCCAGTCAGAACGAGGGAGAGAGAGAAGGGAGGAGCGAGCAGACGACGACGACGACGACGACGACGACGACGACGACGACGACGACGACGACGACGACGACGACGACGACGACGAACGCGCAGGCAGGCGGCCAGGGGACGCTACATGAGGAACGACGCCCCGCTGCTGGCTCCCGAGAACGCGGAGCGCTAGAGTTAGGTCGGGCATGTCCCCCTACAGTCGGATTTTGGAGTAACATGAAAAGCAGTCCAATAATATTCAAAAGTGATCAAAAATAAAAGTAAACTCGTCCCCAGACTATTTTGGTACTATTCTTTACTATTCCTCCTGTAGAGGGACAGGCCCGCCTTAATGCCAGAGGAACAGCCATCAAACAATCCGAGGAATCGTGGGCCCCTTCCGAACCCGAGCTGCTCCTTGCTTCAGCGCCTTGGCTGTCGAACCTCCGCGAATCGCATCCTTGGGTGACCCAAGAGGGGGTCCAGCTGAAAAAGGGTGGTGCAATAGATTTGGGGCAATTGGATTGCAGATGTACTACGCCGGAGAACTATATTGCAGTGCATTGCATCGAATGTAGTGCGCGCGAACGTCCAGCAGTACATTTTGCGCCCTGGAATGTGTTGCACGCCCCAAATGTATTGCACCCCCACAAAACTATTGCACCACCCCCTTGTCGCTGGACCCCCTGTGGGGTCAACCCGAGAATCGGGAAAAGCAGAGCCGACACCGGCACGGACCGATCGGATCAGAACGGGCCCCAGCCTCGGTCTTCGGGTCACATAGCTCGGGTCTCCGCGGCCGTCCAGGACGATCTGGGCAACCCCACAACTCGACGGTGGACAAACCTCCCTTTAGTACACCTCCCCTCAGCGAAAACGGCCTAGGACCGAAACCGACGGACGTGGACCCACAAAAATGACGGCCGCGACGCCCTCTCGCGAACCGAAAACGGCCAATTCGCTAATCGACGTGTCAAGGTAGGAGGTCTATCAACCTCCGAAAATGCCCTCGGCGAGGCGCAGCTGCCGGAACGCAGCCAGAGGCGGGAAAACGCCCGGGAATCGACGAAAAGGTCCGAAAACGTCTGAAAACCTCGAGCCTCGAGCCTGCGAACCTCTGTTCCTTCACCTCGGGCTGCTGGGGAAACCCAGAAAAGAAACCCAGGAAACCCACGCAGGAAAGGTAGCGGTATGGGTACCTTCTGACAGGCACCGTGCGTCCAGCGACAGACGCTTGCGTCCGGGCTGCTGGGAGGCCTAGAGATAAGTGGGCGAAGAGTCTCCTGGCCACTGTTGCTCCACATTTTCCGGATGAAGACAGCATGGCGCAGTGCATTGCAGAGCCAAGCTCTTAGTGCAGATTTGTCATTGACGTTGTTCATTCCTCCTTTCCTTCCCCTCCTCCTCCGCCTCCTGACACGCGCGACGCAGTCTGACAGTTCTGTCCTGCCACCCCGCCGCTCCCGCAAGGCGGAGAGACCAGGCTGGCGTTGCATGCTCTTTCTGCCAACGCGCTCCGGCGTATGGCATGTCTGTCTGTCTGTCCTCTTCTGAGCTTCGCCCCCGCGGACCAGGCGGGACTGGTAGTTGTAGCGTCGGAAAGACCACCACGTGCAACCCGCCATGGTGCCAGCGCCGGCCCACATGAAGTTGTGCGCCACCACCTGACACGCTGATGCGTAGGAAGGAGGAGGAGGACGAGGAGGACGAGGAGGAGGAGCGTGGTGGGCCAAAACCGGCGGCGCGACACGCTAAGCAAACGGTGTTGGCTGGAAACCTGGGGGATCCGCCGTCCCCTCTCCTTCCGTGTTCTCCTTGCGTTTTTCGTAGCTCTCACTGCCTTCACCTGCCACCTCCATAGCCCCCACCACCTCCGCCTCCTCCACCTCCTCCCACATCCCTCCTGCTACATCTCGCTCCTCCCACCCTCCCCGTTCTCCACCTCCTCCTCCTCCTCCTCCTCCTCCTCCTCCTCCTCCATCCCCACCCCCTCCCTCTCACCAGCCACTGTCCCCGTCCCCTTATTCTCCCCTCTTATCTCCTCCTCCTCCTCCTCCTCCTCCTCCTCTTCCTCCTCCTACTGAAGGAGATTGGAATCGGAAACTGGAGAATATATATATATATATACATTACCAGTGGCGGGCTGTTCTTCAATCCCACGACTTTTTTGAGGGTCAGGGACGACGTCGGGGTGGTGTGGTGTATACTTATCCTTCATTTCCCTAGGTAAACAGCGAAACATGCATACACACAAATCCCGTATACACCAGAATCCGCGTTCCTGTGCGAATGTCAGCGCAGGGTCGGGGAAAGCGTCGGTGTATAGAGTTCGCTTCCCTATGGGAAGCATCTGAATCTGATCTCGTGCAGAAGAGCGACGTGTGAGGGCTGAGGCCCATGCGCCTTGCCCCGTGCGGGTCGGCCTCTCTGGCCGGACACGGCGCGCCTCGCCTCGCCTCGCCTCGCCCCCGCCTCCTCCTCCTCCTCCTCCTCCTCCTCCTCCTGCTCCTGCTGCTCCTCCTCCGCCTCCTTCTCCTCTTTTCCTCCCCCTCCCCCTCCTCCTCCTCCTCCTCCTCCTTCTCCTCTTCTCCTCCCCCTCCCCCTCCACTCCTCCCTCCCCTGCTCTTCCTCCCTTCCACTCCCCCGCTCGTCCCTCTCCTTCCGCCGACTTCCTCCTTTTTGCCCTCCCGAGGCTTCTGACACAGGAGCGGTGAGCGCCGCCTCCCCTGCCACGGGCGCCCTCGGCGACGAGAAACCCGAAACAACTACCAAAGCAATAGCGACACCGACGCCGACCGAAGCCGACAGACCAAAAGCGGCCCAGAAAGGCGCAGCGACGCACAGCAGCCGAAGCGACCGAACAGCGGACGCCCTCGCCTGCCAGTAGCGACACCGACGCCCACCGAAGCCGACGCACCGAAAGCGGCCCAGAAAGGCGCAGCGACGCACAGCAGCCGCAGCAACCGAACAGCGGACGCCTTCTCCTGCCAGTAGCGACACCGACGCCGACCGAAGCCGACGGACGGACAGCTGCCCAGAAAAGGCGCAGCGACGCACGGCAGCCGAAGCGATCGAACAGCGGACGCCCTCGCCTGCCAGTAGCGACACCGACGCCGACCAAAGTCGACAGACCGAAAGCAACCCAGAACGGCGCAGCGACGCACAGCAGCCGCAGCGACCGAACAGCGGACGCCTTCTCCTGTCAGTAACGACACCGACGCCCACCGAAGCCGACGGACCGACAGCTACCCAGAAACGGCGCAGCGACGCACGGCAGCCGAAGCGATCGAACAGCGGACGCCCTCGCCTGCCAGTAGCGACACCGACGCCCACCGAAGCCGACGGACCGAAAGCGGCCCAGAACGGCGCAGCGACGCACAGCAGCCGCAGCGACCGAACAGCGGACGACTTCTCCTGCCAGTAGCGACACCGACGCCGACCGAAGCCGACAGACCAAAAGCGGCCCAGAAAAGGCGCAGCGACGCACGGCAGCCGAAGCGACCGAACAGCGGACGGCCTCGCCTGCCAGTAGCGACACCGGCGCCGACCGAAGCCGACAGACCGAAAGCTGCCCAGAGAAGGCGGGCGCAGCAACGCACAGCAGCCGAAGCGACCGAACAGAGGACGCCCTCGCCTGCCAGTAGCGACACGCCGACCGAAGCCGACGGACCAGAAGGGCGCTGCACAGCACAGCAGCCGCAGCGACCGAACAGCGGACGCCCCCGCCTGCCAGTAGCGACACCGACGCCGACCGAAGCCGACGGACCGACAGCTGCCCAGGAAGGCGCAGCGACGCACAGCAGCCGAAGCGACCGAACAGCGGACGCCCTCGCCTGCCAGTGGCGACATCGACACCGACCGAAGCCGACGGACCGAAAGCGGCACAGAAAAGGCGCAGCGACGCAAAGCAGCCGCAGCGATCGAACAGCGGACGCCCTCGCCTGCCAGTGGCGACGCCGACGCGGACCGAAACCGACGGACCGAAAACGGCCCAGGAAGGCGCAGCGACACGCACAGCAGCCTAAGCGACCGAACAGCGGACGCCCTCGCCTGCCAGTGGCGACACCGACGCGGACCGAAGCCGACGGACCGAAAGCGGCCCAGAACGGTGCAGCGACGCACACCAGCCGCAGCGGCCGAACAGCGGACGCCCTCGCCTGCCAGTAGCTCAGTGCCCCCTCCCTGCTCGCCCCCCTGCCCTCCGCGTGCTCGCCCTGGTCCACCCCCTTCCCGGCGAGGCCCGCGGACAGCCTCCTTCCGGACCGACTCCTGGCGCTTCTTTAGGATCATGCCCACCTCCGACTTGTCGTCCTTGTCGAACTTCTTGGACAGGACCTCGGCGCGCGCAAGGGCGGTGGCGGTGGCGACAGCGGTGACGACGGCGGTGGCGGCGACGAATGGCAAAGGACGACGAGGCCAGCGACGAACGACGAAGACGAACGACGAACGACGACGAACGACGAGGCCAGCGCCGACGTCGGCCACGTCGGCGTTGGCGCCAATGGTGTCGCTGGCGGCGCCGACGATGACGACGCCGCCAGAGGGGCGTCCGCGGCGGCGGTCGGGGCGGAGAGGCGCGGCCACTGCCCAAAAAACAAGAACAAACAACCGCATGATAAACATAGCCGGTCGGAGGCCCGCGAGGCCCACAAGCTGCCTCCAAGAAGCCCCCACGAGGCCCCCAAGAAGCCACAACAAGAACCCAAACGCCCCCGACAAGCCTCCCGAGAGACCGCATGATGCGTCCGGCAAGATACCTTCCACGATCGTGGCAGGTCCGAGCCGAGGTCCCCCAGGGGGTCGGCGGAATGGCGTGAGCCACTCAACTCCACCCGCCCACCGGGCTGAGGGGCGTGTGGGACTTAAATGCAAGAGCTCCTTGCAAGGCTCTAGCCTCCCCCCTTTTCCCCCTTCAGAAGCCTTCGCCATTCTGCCGCCCATAATTCGCGCCTGGGGCCTCCAAAATTCGCGCCTGGGGCCCTCAAGAACGCCTCTCGGGGCCAACGTCGCAAACAGACTCGAAACTGCGAAAATTTTGCGGAAGCATCGGCTTGTGTTGATTTTGGAAAAGACGGGGGTCGCCTGGACTGAAAGCCAACTTCCGAACTCGTACGGGGTACTTATCGACATCCAGATTTCGACTACGCTTTTAGGCGCGTTCCCTTCGTCTTGGACCCCTTGTGGGCCCTTCTCGGAACCCTCGTCGGCCCTCGTGGGCGGCTTTGGGGCTGCTTTTGGGCTGTCCTTGGCTGGTCTCGTGCAGTTTTCCAAGTATCTCTGCCCTCCTGCTGTGGATAAGGAATACGGGCTCAAAACAGCCAGCCTGAGTCCACTCTGCGATGGGAGGGAGGAAGATGGAGCGCAGGAGTGCCTACACAACGCACATTTGCTGGGAGTCTGTCGCCCAATCTTGGCGCCGTGCGCGTCTCTTCGGGCGAGAACTGGAATTGGCGTCAAGTCGGGCGTTTCCCCCGACAGGGGGATTTTGGATGAAAAACAAAAATAGACCACAAAGGCTCAACCATAGTCAAAAACATGGAAGAAAAATCCCCAGGCTACTATCTTTTGACTATTTTTGCATGTTCCTCCTGCAGAGGGACACGCTCGACTTACAATTGGCGGGCGGTGGACGCGAATATTCTTGATCCTTTTCCCTGCTGATCAACTCAAGAATAGAACTCTGTCCACCGTGGGCTTCAAGAGTAGAGCATGGAACGATACGGATTAGCCCCTGAAGCGTATCAACGCTGGGGGGGTGAGGAGGAGGAGGAGGAGGAGGAGGAGGAGGAGGAGGAGGAGGAGGAGGAGGAGGAGGAGGAGGAGGAGGAGGAGGAGGAGGAGGAGGAGGGGGGAGGAGAGGAGGAAGAAAGGAGGATGATAGGAAGAGGAGGAGGAGGATGAGGGAGAGGAGGAGAAATGTGGAGGAGGAGGAGGAGGAGGAAGAGGAGGAGGACGAGGAGGGTTCCGAGGGTTCCGATGACGACGAAGGGCTCCGAGAACGAGGCACCAAACCAGAAACGAACATCAAAAACGCCAATACGGAATCAGCTGCGAGGCGAGATGGGCACGGGTTTGTGAAATCCGTTTCCGACCTTCTCGCCTGACGGGCCGTTCCCCTGGATAAGGTACTTCCTCTCTAAGTGCCTCGGAGAACCCAGGGGAGGTCTGCCCAAACAAGGTCTGGCTATCATAAACGCTCTACCGACACACCGTGCAGCGCAACCCACTCACCAAACCACCGGGCCCGTCTTCCAGAGACGGTGCGATTCATGAGCCACTTGGACCCCCCCTAAGGGGGCCCTCCAAAACTGAAGTTCACAAGATCGCACCGACGAGCACGGTTCTGTCCGCACCTCGCGCAAATCCATCTGCCCCTGAACCTACGCACCACGTGGCCGTTGTCACCACTCAATGTCATACCAATAGGCCTCTCCACGAACTCATGCCTTGGGACATCCGCCCATTTTCCTCTCGAGCAGCGGCGCAGGACGCGCGGCGCAGTTTTCAGTGTCAGCGCTGCCGCATGCTCGCGCATTTGGATATCCCGTTCTTGATGTACATCTCGATGACATGGCGGCTCCACACTTCGCGTGGAAGTCCACCTGCTTGTTGCCGTGCCAGTAGGCCAGAGGGATCTGCAGCTCCACAGCAAGTGTCTGACACAGATGCAGCGGTATCCACTCAATCGCAATCTCGTCAGCCCCGATGTCCTCGATTGCTCTCCAGCGTTGCAACCGCAGCTCCGCATACTGGTGATCGGAGCGCGTGCAATTGGGGAAACCATTCTGCCAGCCGATGTAGAGCTCCTTGAAGCCCGTGCTGAGGCGAAGCCGTCCTTGAGACTCGCGAAGAACTGCTTGCCTCGCTGTATATAACTCTGTTGCCCCAGATGTCTGCCGCGGGAACAGGACAGGTCCCGCGGCTGCTACACTAACATTGCCAACTGCGTCGGTCATCACCTCGAGCTCTCATCTCACAGCGTGGAAATATTCAGCTGCCGTCGACACAAACATCTCCACTGATGACACCAGATACTGTGCACATATGCCATCGAACGGCGTGGTGCTCCACAGCGTCAGGTAGCTGGAAGAGGGGATCGGGAAATCGACCTTTGCGCACCATCATCGTGCACGGGTGGACTTGCCCATATTCAGCGCGACCCCACTGCGTGAGCTTCTTTTCGTACCCGCTCCAATCTTGACACTCAATGAGACGTCCATCGCAGCGACAGCATCGATGCAAATCAGAAACCAGTACCTTCTTCCACTCCACACAGAGTACATATAGTAGTCTCCGTCTCCTGCGCCGCATGCAGCCTCGCCTGGTTGAAGAAACCTCCAACCGGCCACGTGCGTAGCAGACCTGCGCCCTTGGAACCTCCCCTTTGTCGTAGTTTCGAAATCAACCAAGGCTGGCTCGAGAATAGGCGGCCCCGGAAGCCCTGCCGTGCCGTGGCTGCCTGGTACTGCCTCCAAAAATCGCCTTTTCGCGGATATGTCGATCAGCCTCTCGAGCGCGCCAACAGCCCTGCGCCAAACGGGTCTGCAACAGGATCAAGATTCCAGATCTGGAGCCATTGCTGAAGGTCCGTGTCGAGCGTCGTCGCATGGGACTTGATGCCTGTAGTGGGGTGTACCTCAGCTTGTGTCCACCTTGTTGGTAACCTGCTACATCTGTGTGCCTTGGCGTCCTCCTGCTCGATGGACTTTGCGACAGCCTGTCGCCAGTCTCGAACGCGTTGCTTTGAGTAGTGTTGTTCCACCTTGGTGGCTTCTTGCGCTGCCAAACAAGTGCAATCCCGAAGCCAGTCATCTTCCCAACCCCATTCGTGCACATGTCTATACCAGAAGATAAACCAATAACTTCCTATGTTGAGATTCTTCAACTTTCCCAGCGTGCGCATGCGCTGCGAGAAAAATGCGAATCCAAATCCCAAATTCCCTTGCGGGCGCGAATGATGTCCTGTATGGCCATGGATACCCTCCTCCAGCTTCTCGGTATTGGATCACCTTCCACTCCTCGACCTGGTGTTTTCCTTGCCGAGACTACCAACTTGAACTGCGGGTCACCTAGCTCTCCAGGCAACGCTGTGGCCTTCGTTTGTGGTCCTCAAGATGATAAATGACATCTGTCAGCTAGCTCCTGCTCGCCGGGGGAGAAAGAGGAGGAGGAGGAGGAGGAGGAGGAGGAGGAGGAGGAGGAGGAGGAGGAGGAGGAGGAGAAGGAGGAGGAGGAGGAGGAGGAGGAGGAGGAGGAGGAGGAGCAGAGAGAGGAGGACAGAAGCAAGCGACAGCACCCTACGCGAAGAGCCTTGAAGAACCATCGCCGCTCGGAGGCCAGCGTGGACTTCCCGGGGCCGGCGCGGGAGCCTCCCCCCCTCCAGCCACCCCCCCTTTATACCCTATTGGACGAGCGCGCTCCACGACTCGCAGAGCACCTGCTCGCAAAAGGCCCGGATCCGCCGCGGGGGACTTACGATCCATTCCATGCTGTATAGAACAAAGACGGCACAGCATAGATATAAACTTTCGGATGTCCGCGCGGCTCTCCTGGATCTGGGCTACGAGCCCCCTCCCAGGCGCGCCGAGCGCGCCAGGGGCGGCGCTGGAGGCGCCGCCAGGGGGCCCCGGCGCAGACCCAAGACATCCGCGCGGAGCGCCACAAGTTTGTTTCTGGCGTTGGTTCTTCTTCGACTATGGGAAGACATGTTTTTTGGTCGGACGTTTGAGAGCAGGCACTTTGCGAGCAGCGGAACGCGCTCGGTGACCGCTGTAGCGAAGACGGCCCAGGTCCAGACCCTGCGGGAGCCGAGCCGCAGAAGCTGCGGCCGCGGCGCCCGCTCGAGCCCCCGACAAAAACAATTACTGGACTTCGCCGACATCGACTTGCCGACCTCCGAGGCACGGCCTCTCCAGGGTGCGAATTACAGAGAGCAGAACATCCACCCTCATAGTTGATGATTACCCCGGCACGCGAAGCCGTCTGGTGAACGCCCCCCCCAAAAAAACGAACAGGGCAGGGCCGTTTAGTAATGAAAAGCCCACGGCCGTTCAGTAAACGCCAACGGCCGGGTCCGGGTGGTTTTCACTCCCTTGAAATCAGTGGGGGGGCGAGGAATGGGGCGGGGAGAAAGGGGCCCTCATGGGCCCTAACGTTAAGTCGGGCATGTCTTCCTACAGGGGGATGTTGGGCGAAACATCAAACATATACAAAACATTTGTACACAAATACCCAAATAAAGTCGAAACATGGTCCCCATATATCCTCCTGCAGAGGGACAGGCCCGACTTGACGTTAGTGGAAGGGCGAGAGACGGGGCGGGGAGAAATGAGGGTCCCCCATCGGGCCCTAACGGCCACCCTCATCGGGCCCCTCTCTCGGCAGCCCCTCGCTGCCACCCCCTCCCCCCCCCCGACCCCCCCTCCCCCCGGCGCTTTGGGCGCCCCCACAACTCGCCAGCCGCTCGGCAAGCCCATTCCCCGGGCAATCTCTCGGCCGCCGTCACTCGACGCCCCCTCCCTCCTCCTCATCCACCTCCTCCTCCTCCTCCTCTCTCGTCCTCCTACCCCTCCTCCTCCTCCTCCTCCTCCTCCTCCCTCCTCCTCCTCCTCCTCCTCCTCCCCCTCCCCTTCTCCCCCCACCCATATCCTCCTCCCTCCTCCTCCACCTCCTCCTCCCCTCCTCCTCCTCCTCCTCCTCCTCCTCCTCACTCCACCACCTGCTCCCCTCCCCCCTCCTCCTCCTTTCTTTCACTATCCCCCTCCTTCCCCTCCTTTCCCTCCTCCTCCTACCTCCCTCCTCCTCCTCTCCTCCCCCTCCTCCTCCCACCTCCTCCTCCCCTCCCCCTCCCCCTCACCCCTCCCCTCCTCCTCCTCCTCCACCTCCTCCTCCTCCTCCTCCATCCTCCTCCTCCTCCTCCTCCTCCTCCTACCCCTCCTCCCCTCCTCCTCCCTCCTCCACCCTCCTCCTCCTCCTCCTCCTTCTCTTCTTCGTGCGTGTCACTCTCGCAAAACAGCTCCAAATGCTTCTCGAGGATCCTCGCCGAGAGAACAACCGCACGCGTCCGACATGTTCAGTCGCGCCCAATCGGCCTCCGACACCGCGGCCTCTCCCGGCACGCCAAGAGCGCGCCGGGAGCGGCGCGGCCAGGGGCGTGATGGGCTCACCACGGCGCAGCCGCAGCACAAGAGAAAGAGAGAGAGAGAGAGAGGCACTTCACAGGACATGGCGAGCGACACCGTTTGCACCACTGCGCCCAAAAACGCCCCAAGTCGGCGCCCAAGACGGGGACAAGGAACCGACGATTCGAGCGTTTTGGCCCAAGAGGCCCCCAGGAGACCCCAAGAGGCTCCAAGAAGCGCCCAAGAAGCCCCAAGAGGCCCCCAACAGACCCGAAAAGACACCAAAAGAGCGGCGCCCAAGGTGTGCATCGGACGGGCGTGTGCGGTGCCAGAAAGGCCACTGCTCCTTCATCGAGCCCGAGGCGCCTTCCTTTTGAGCCACGGCGTCGTCGCACGTCTCCGATATCCAAGAGAGCCATGCTTTGCCAGCCGCCACCTCGCGGCCAAGATGTGCAGTGAGAAAAGAACCACCGCGGTGAGGGACGAAACCTCAACGCGGTATCAGATGTCAGAGGTTCGGGCTGCGAACGTCCCGCGCCAAACATAACCGAAAGTCCCTGAGATGTCCCGCTGCGGACTTGAGCCACAATGGCAACGGAGATTCTCCAAATTGTCCTCCTCCTCCTCCTCCTCCTCCTCCTCCTCCTCCTCCTCCTCCTCCTCCTCCTCCTATGCCACGTTCTCTGCCTGCTTGTTTCTTCTACGCATCTGGCGGTCAACTGCGAGGGCTGGGAGACCCCTGTCAGGCACGGCCCTCTGCCCCTTCGCAGGCTTCCGGAGGCTCCGCCGACAAGCGTTGGTCCTCCTACCACTCCCGCAGAAGAGAGAAACGGTCCAGATTCAGCAGGGGACTCCACCCGAGGAGGAGCGGGGTCACGGTGGATCTGGACGGCATCGGGTTCCCGTAGTGTCCCGGGTGCCTTTTTGGCCCGCTCCGACGGGCCCCTTGGCCGTGGATGTCAAAGACGTTCTCTGTCTGCTCCTGTCCTAGTCCCTCTTGATCCTGGGGCACAGGCCACCCACGCGCGGCGCCTCCCTCCCTCCCCTTACCTCCATCCTCATTTCCTCGCCCTCGTTATTCTCCACCCTTCAGTTCCTCCTCGCCGTCGTGTCCCCCGCCCCCCCTCCTCCTCGTCCTCCTCCTCCTCCTCGTGCCCCTGCCCTCCCCTCGCCTTGTGCTTCTCATCTTATTATGCCCTCCTCGAAACCTGCTGCTTCTGTAGAACACTTGCTCGAATCTTAGTTCAATCAGGACACACAAATAAATACACACAACTCCCAGGATTCCCCGTATCTTTGCATATTTTTTGGATTTTCGTCTCTCCCCCCCACTTCCCATATTTTCGCCTATTTTCCTGGGAGTCGACGCTTCATTGTGTCTGTGTGTTTTTCCCCGATTGAAGTTCCACATGTACGCTGCCCACGCAGTCCCTCGACCGAGCGCAGTCTCCTCATCCGAAAGCACCACTGGGCCCATCTGCAGACTCGCCCCTGCTGCGCATCGGGACAAGTACGCCACGAGTCGCCCTCCTCGCAACTGCCGATCGCCCCACGATGGCACACACGGCCTCCGCGCACTTCTCGTCTCGCCCACTGAACGTCGCCGCCGTCGTCGTCGACGCCGCCGCCGCCGTCGTCGTCGCCATCGTCGTCGACGTCGTCGTCATCGTCGTCGGGCCCTCAGCGCCCCGCGGCGGCAGCTCAAGGCCGACGTTGTAGGGAGGACCGGCTCAGGGTGGAACGCGCCGACCTGGCATCGGCGACACATCGCTGGCGAGGACACGCGAAAGAGGGCACAAGACCCTTCCGAGGGCCACACTGCCACAGGGATGCAGAGGGTGCGGGTCGCGAAACGCAGGACACGAGAGTGTCCTTGACTGGGCAGGGCCGACCTACTAATCAAACGCGACTGTAGCCTGTCGGAAACCTAGGAAGCCCTGGTACTTCGAGTAGGGGATCGAATACAGAATTCCCTCACCTCAGAAGATTTTGTCCCCATCGATCCCCTACTCCAATATCACCACCATCACCGAGGCCGGGACCTTCTTCCCCTGGTGGGGGGACCCCACCGATCTTGGGTACCCTCGATCTGGCAAGGTCGGCCTGCAAGTGAAACGCTGTCATCCGGAACCCTGAGTCAGGAACGAGGCCCCTTCCTCTCCACAAGTTGAACTCCGATCTCCCTTGGGAAACCTGGGGACAACCTGGTTGAGACAAGCCGCAGAACAATGAAGGAGCACTGAGCCCGTCCACACCGCAGAGGGGGGTTCCTTCTTCAGCGGCGCGACTGCAGATCGGCAGCCGGCCCCCGAGAGCGAAGCAGCACGCTCCTGGGCTCCTGGGCAGGCTGGGGCCATCAGGCGCCTACCGGCGATTCATGGCCGATTGCACGGGTCGAGGCGCCCCCCCCTGAGGCCCGACGACGAGGCGGAGATGCAATGTCGTGAACGATCGCGGCGGGAGCCCTTGACCCCGTCCTGCTGCGGCCTCTCCGGGCCGGATCGAACTGTGATGGCTCTCGATCTGGGGCTGGGTCGAGCTGGGGGCATCCTCGGGGCCGGATCCAGCAGAAGCGGGCGAAAACACGCCTGGCGCGACCATGAGTGCAACGCCTGGACTTCAGGGCCACCCCCAGACCCCCGTCGTCCTGATTTTATCACAACCTCGACCCCCAGGCTGTCTGGACTCCTTCCCTGGGACTGGCTTTTCTCGTCCCGACTGGTTTTGTGGACGGTCCCGGGGCCCGGCGAGGGCCCCGAGAGGCCGAAAGTAGTGAAAACCCTGCAGTCGTGATTTTTCGTTGTCTCAGCGCGAGGAGGTCTGTCAAGGGGCCCAGGGGCACACAAATAAACACACACACAAATCCCAGGATTCCCCCATGCTTTCCCAAATGTTCGGGGCTCTCGTCCCCCCCACCACTCCCCTATACATAAATAATATATATATATATATATTATATATATATAAAATAAAATATCGCATATGTTTCGGTAGTCGACGACTCATTGGTCTGTGTTCTATTCCCCTCCCGAGTCTGGGCTAGAGCCCTCCTCCCCCCCCCCCCTGGAAACCTGGCCCCCCTCCACTTCAGAAGGCGAGCCGCCAGCGGCGGCGGCGAGGCGGTGACCGCGCGCTTGTCGCCCGGGTCCATCTTGCTGGAGAGCGCGCCGCGTTTTCTCTGCGCCCGGCGCCCGCTGCTCTGAAGGGGCCCAAGGACACACAAAAAAACACACACAAATCACAAGATTCCCACTATTGTCATATATTTTAGGGGTTTTCGTCTTCCCCCCACGTCCTCGACGACTAATTGTGTCTGTGTGTTTTTTCTCCTCCTGATGCTCGGGGATCTACTTGCTGACCCGGGTCACTCGCCATGGCTTACGTCCACTCCCCAGTGCCAATTTGTTGTTTTTTTAGCGCAATTTTGGAGAGGAGGGGAAAGGGAAGGAAAGGGCACACGCGAAGCCTCACTCCGAAGTCTCTTCGCACCACCTCCAGCGGACACATCCTGCCCCCTTGTGGACAGCAGGAGCACAAACATGCCCCACGGACTCGGTGAGTGAACGATGCCCCCACTGCTCTGTGAGAACGCTCTTGCAACAAAGTATGGCTCTGTTCCCGCCGCGTGCGGTGCCCTTCTTGGTCTCGGCCGTTTTTTTTTCCTCGCGGGATCATCCGGGAGGCTCCTCCAGGACCCCCGCCGAGGCAAGATGCACACGTCCGAGCGATGCCAGGGTCAATGCAGGCCCCGGCCAGCCGGGCTTTCCAGGACCCTGCAGGATCCGGCAGGCTCCTGCGCGCTGGCCCGGGCCAGTGCACAACCTTGAGCAGGGACCGACCGTCCCGGCATTCATATGTACCACGACATGTTCTTAGAACCCAACAATGTTCTAAGAGCAAAACCAATGTTCTCAGGACATAAACCCGATGTGATAAAGCAAGCCAGACTCCGCCAGAAATGTTCTAGGAACACTTCGTGGAAGCCGCAGAAAAAAAGGTTCTCTGAACATTGTTTGGTTGGGCTCTAGGCGAGCCAAGACGCTTCGCCACTGCTTGACAACCCTGGCCCTGCAGGATGCTGCAGGATCCGCCGCTCGGGCTGACCCCCGTCTGCATTATTGAAGGGGCCCACAAACACACAAACAAATACACACAAATAAAACTATTCCCCATATTTTCCTATATTTTCTGGGTTTTTGTCTTCCCCCCCACTTCCCATATTTCCCATATTTTCCTGGGGATCGACGGTTCATTGTGTCTGTGTGTTTCTGCTCCTCCTGAATTATGCCCCCCGTTTGCGCTGCGCCCCGAGCCCTGCAGCTCCCAGCGGGCGGCCCGGGGCTCCAGGCTTCGGAGGCCACGGCTGGCGGCCGGCGAGCGGAGCGGAGGCAGCGAGAGCGAGCAGGCCGTCCCGAGGCCGAGGGACGTCTCGGAAGCCCTCGCGTCTGCCGAGCAGCCGTTCCGCGTCTGCGGGGAGGGCACCGGAGCCTCCTCGGGAGGCTTTTTGGGGGGGCCTCCGGGCCATCTCAGACGGCCCGCCCCTTCGCACTTCCTCCCCTCGCTCGCCGCCGACAACGAGGGGCAACGACAGGAGGGGCTGGCAGAAGGGGGGATGCATCGACCTGGGCTCGGCGATACATCGCCGACAGATCGGCGATAGGCCCCCGATAGTGAATCCGCATCTTCCTGGGCGGGGTGGGGCCATCGATCCCCTATCGGCGATGAATGGGCGATGGGGGGTCGATGCTTCCCCCACTGACGCCGACCCCCAAAAGTCTCGACCCATTCCTCGGGATCCATTTTTCATCCTGAATCGTTGTTTGACGGTCCCGAGGCCCGGCAAGGGCCCCTAGAGGCCGATCACGGCGATAAACCTGCCGTCGTTATTTCTTCCAGGCTCGAGGGGATCTTCCCCCTACAGTCAACCAGCATAGCAAGGATGGGCAACCTTCCCAAGGGTACCCTGGCATCCTTGCCTCCTTGGCCCATCCTTCGCCACTTTCGTTGGCCCCGCCCCGCTCGAAAAGCTTCGAAATGGGCGCGTCCAAGGCCCTTGCATCCTTATCGCGCAGCCTTATGATACGGGCCGGCTGTGTGCCTGCCTCCCCCCGATCGTTGCCCCCGAGACGAGGGGGGCGAACCGGGTCGAGGCGCCCCGGCCGAGGTGCCCGGAGGACGGGCCAGAGCCCCTCGCCGGAGCCGGCACCGCCCCGTTGGGCGCCGGGGGGGCGGGCGGGCGGACGGGGCCTGCAGGGCCTGCTCGCGCCCCGCGGAGCAACGAGAGCACGACGGGCCACGTCTGGGGCCGCTTCTGTTCGGCCTCCGGGGGGCCCTCTCGCTGGGCCCCGTGGGGCCCAGCGACAGACGGCTCGGAGCGAGAAGCGCACCCTGGACGGGCCATTGGGCCGTTTGTGTTCGGCCTCCAGGGGCCCTGGCTGGGCCCCGGGGGCCGGCCACGGACGGCTCGGGATGTGACCCTGGACGGGATCTTTGTTGGGGGCCGTGTGTTCGGCCTCTGGGGGCCCTCGCTGGGCCCTTGGGGCCGTCCACAAGCGGCTCGGGATGAGAAGCTGGCACTGGGGAGGGGGTCGTAACTTGCAAAGTGCCCGTTGTTTGAAGAATCAAGACGTCGGATGTCGAAGGGAGAAGGAAGAGGAGGAGGAGGAGGAGGAGGAGGAGGAGGAGGAGGAGGGAGAGGAGAGGAGGAGGAGGAGGAGGAAGAGGGAATAAGGAGAGAGGAGGAGGCAGAGGAGGAGGAGGAGGAGGAGAGAGGAGGGAGGAGGAGGTGAGGAGGAGGAGGGAGGATGAGGAGGAGGAGCAGCAGGAGGAGGAGTAGGAGGAGAGGAGGAGGAGGAGGAGGACGAGGAAGGACAAAAGGAAAGAGGAGGGGGGAACAGGGGAGGGAGGAGGAGGAGGAAATGAAGCGGAGGAGGAGGAGGAGGAGGAAGGAGGAGGAGGAGAGAGAGGAGGAGGAGGGGAGGAGGAGGAGGAGGAGGAGGAGGAGGGTAGATGCGCATCGGAGGTCACTGTGTGATCTCCTCGGGATGAAGTGGGGTCGGATGGCGGCGCGCTTGGCCCAGTCCGCTGCCGCAAACCTGCCCCACGCGGCCTGTAGTGCAGGTGGAACATGGGGCTCATGCCCAGGAGCCCCGTCCACTCGAGGACTCGCAGCTTGCGCCTCCCGATCGTGTGTTTCTCCTGGCTGGGAGCGGGCGAGGCTACCCATGAGGACGAGGTCCAGGAAAGAGAGGGGCAGTCAAATGTGGAGGCGGGCAAGCACGAGAGAGGCAGAAAGAGAGAGAGAGAGAGAGATCGACATAGAGAAAGAGCCGAGAGAGGGAGGGAAAAGAGAGAGAGAGAGAGAGAGAGACAGCGCGCGAGAGAGAGAGAGAGAGAGAAAGAGAGAATGGGTAACATCCATAAGAAAGCAGATTCACTGAAGCGTGTAAATCTAAATATTGCACTGCGTATGCTTGGATGCTACGTGTTCAACGGGCTCCGCATGGCTCGCACGGCTCTGCTCTTCGCTGGCCCGCCCCTCCTGCTCCGCCCTCGCCCAGCAGGCCCGCCGCCCCACGGCGAGCTGCGGGCTCGCAGTGGGGTGCCCACTCCTCGCCGCGAGGGACTGCGGCCGGACCGAGGACTGCGGCTGGTCGCCACGGCCCACGGCCTTGTGGGCCACCCGACCACGGGCACACGTCAGAGGAGGAAAAGGCACCCACACCGCTACCCTCCGCCCGTTGACCCCTTCCTGGGCCTCCTGGGCGGCCCTCGTCGCCACCGCTGGATGCCCCGCGGGATCCGGGTCCGAACGCACCCCGGGAGAGGTCCGGGAAGTAGCTGTATCGGTGCTCTTTGGTTTCCCCAACACAGACTTCTGCGCGGCCGCCGTTCTATCCTGCCCTGGCCCCGCGAAAGACGCCCGATCGCCTTGCCTTGCCCTCCAGCGCGAGCCTCCTCCTCCTCCTCCTCCTCCTCCTCCTCCTCCTCCTCCTCCTCCTCCTCCGCCTTCGTCCTCACTCCACCTCAGCTCCGGAGCCGCTCCTCCAGGACCGCGATGTCCGAGGGCACCACCAGGTTCGCGGCCATTGGACGCGAACAACTCGGCGCGGCGGCTTTCTAACTTTTTTGTTGCTGGGGGACTCGAGGCTGCCGCGCTCAACGGCGGCTCGGGCCAAGCGGCGTAGGTGCGCGGGGGCGGCTTCCAGGGGATGAGGGGCCGACGCGGGCGATCACGAGGAGGATGAGGAGGACAAGGAGAAGGAGAACAAACACGATGAGGGAGGAGACGTGGTCCACGGACTCAGCCGAGGTCTGTGGCTCCAGAGCGCAGTTCGCCACTGAACGGCGACGAAGCTCTGGCCGACTCATTCCGCCGAGCCTTCACCCAGGGGAGATCGCCGCCTTCGAAACCGAAAGAATCCACAACCTGCTTGCGAGTGGTAGATCCACTTACACAACAAGAACCACTTAAGGTCCAGAACCCTCCCCTAGGACCCGACCAGGCCCCTCCGTCGTCTGAAACACACTCTGACGCTCAGCGAGGTTGCGGTCCTCGTGCCCCCCCAGGGTCTGATAGTGAAGTGCATTTTTATAGGATGGGAATTTGGCCAACCAAATTCTTCTCAGCTGGTCACTAATCCCGCCCGTATAATGTTAGGCCTTTCGATCTTTCGGAACTTGCACCCGGGGTGCCAAGATAGAAAGAAGCACACCTGCAACGCAACGGAATGCGGCTCCGAGGGGAGCTCAAGCGATCGAATACACCGCAGGCCAAACGGGCATGGCCGCGGGCGCGAAAAACCTGCAGGGTAAACATCATCCAGTCCGCCCCCGAGCCCTCCGCCCCGATCCCCGCTTTCTGATTCTCAGCCAGGGCCCGCCGAGACGATGCACAGCCGTCGCCCAGGCGGCCCGAGCTGAAAGGCTGGCCCCGCGGCCACTAAGCCAATAACTAGTGTCTCGGGGTGGCTCAGACATAACTCCCTCCAGGCTGGCCGACCAACGACGGGCTTCCCGCGCAAGGCTCTTGAGTCGGGGAGACGTTAAACTCGGGTTCGGGGGACTCGGATTGGCCTGACGGGGCCACCATGAAAATTACGGGACCCAATTTGAAATTTGACGCGAACTTCCGCTGTTGACACTCCACGAAAACTGGACCGTCAGAATCCATGGCGCGCTCGTTAAAAAACGTCGGCAAACCCGAGTCCCGGCGTACTCGAGTCTTACGTTTCCCCGATTGAA
>CAUYUJ010020689.1:120312-142812 GCA_963575745.1 Prorocentrum cordatum
AATTTTGGATACGTTGATAACGTGGTCCCGCCCACTTTCCAGGCAACCGAACATGCCAGTCAGCGGGCGTTGCCACCCATGGTAATTGGGAATCCCCTGAGAGTAATCCACCCAAATACTGTGTACTTGTAGAGGCCATGACCTCTGCATGTGTGCTACGATCACACATGTATCCTCGAGCTCGGAGTTCAGCGCAAACTGTTCGCATGTCTTCGATAACGAGTGCACGAGAGTGATACTGATGGGATGAGCGTTCATTTGCTGCGGTGGCCACACAGGAGGGCCCACCGCTGTCTCTGGCAGCATCGCAGCCGGGCTCGCCATTGTCCCTGGCGCGCACAGCCGGCGCCTGGGAAAAGTGTGCAAGTGCCCCCGCGCCTGACGACAGAACCTCAGTGTTCGGCCGGTCTGGGCAAGCGCGACTGGCCGTAGCACGCGCCTGCCCCCGTCACTCATTTTCCAACGATGGGGGCGCCCAAATGCCCGTGCCATGCGCCGCTGAAGCACTGCTCGAGGTGAAGATATCAAACTTCTCAGCAGCGTCATCTGCTCCTGAAGGTGCCCCTGCATTCACTCCAGCAGGTGCCCCTGCAGCGTAGTCGGGCGGCGCCCACTTGCTGCCCTCCTCGCACATGGCCTGATATCCCTTCGCCTGTAAATTGCGCAGGGCGAAATCCTGATCGGCCGGTGTAAGAACATCCCATAGGTTGTGTTCCTGCGATGCCAAGTCTTAAGGGCGTTGTTCACCGAAGACTGGATCGCGTAAGCAAATGCCTCCTCATCGATGACGAAGTGAATGCCCTTGGTGTCCTGAGACATCATGTACGCGTGCCCCCGCGCTGCTTGGCGCAGGTTGCCCTGCTGTTGGCTCTGCATCAGCTGCCTCCCGGACGAGTAAAGGTGTATTTTCGCAGTGAGGATTGGCTGCCATCGCGAATGCCATTGGGCCTGCATCCTCCGCTGCGGCGCCGTACTCGTCGACCTTGATCGCCAGGTGCCCTGAGGGCGTCTTCATCAGATCGAATACTCTGGCGCCTTTTCCAAGGAGGAGCTCATCCATCTCAGAGCCTGGAATGATCATCTTCTCGCGTCCCTGCCCCAGGATCACGACAGTCCCCACATGCAATACGATAGTCAGCATACCATCTACCATGGCCCCACTGTTCGCCGCCAGGGCCAGCTCGCGGCGTTCCCCAAATATCCCTGGTACGTCGGACAGCGTCGCGCTATGCATGCCTTTACGGCGTCTCTTGCCCAGCACCCACTCATTCCTTGTCAAGGACGTGAAGACGTTCACGTACACTCGCGCCTCTTCTTCTGTGATGGGCTGTTTCTCGAAGATCCAGGCCGACGGGTACTCGTCGTACATGCGGTGACGCTGTGACGAGAGCGGCACGTTCTCACAAGTGTCTTCGTCCGCACGCATAGCTATCTGCCCGTCTGCGTTAACCATCAGCACCGCGCGCGGCATGTCGCGCTCTGATATGGCGCTGGTGCCGCTGCGCGCGCTCACTGTGCTTTCAGATCCACGCTGGTTTCGCAGCGGGCGCCCATGGGGCATGCTGCCGCATGGTGCTTGGAGCCACTGCGAGCTCCTTTTTAGTAGCCCTTTCGATGCGCCTCAGCCACTTCTCATTGGCTGGTAACCCCGCTGGTGCTTCTGCAGCAGGTGCCCCTGCATTATTTGCTGATTCGGCTACCAGGGGCATAGGCGCATCTTGGCAGGCGCCGTGGCTGCTGTTGCCTGTACAACGTTTGATGATGACGCAGGTTGCCCCGCAGGTGTAGGCGCGGCAGCTGTATTGCTCGTCATCATCGCCGTGATGCGGCTGAGTTCTTCACGAAGATCTCTAAGCTCACTGGCCCCGCGGAGCATCTCTTCATGGCGATTTTCCGCATTCGGATCTCCAGCGAGGGCGCAATGAAACTTAGCTGCGACGAGGCCAACACCCCGGCAAATAGCACAGGGCGCCTCACTCGCGGCACCTTCCAGCGTGCCTGCCAGCTGTCGGCCCGCACGTGCGTGGGCAACTCGATCCCACCATTGCGCGTGGAATATGTGGCCACACTGAAGCCTCCGCACCTGGTCGCGGCGCGCGAAGCTATCCAGGCAAATGGCACACTTGTTGAAATCACCGTCACTGATGATTGGCGGTGTTGCCGACGGTCTGACGCGCGTCTGTCGCTCCAGCGTGGACTCACCAATCTCGCACTGGATCAGTGGGACCGTTGACTGCTGCACTGCAGGAAGTGATCCCGCGGCTGCAAGTGATGCCAGACTGACAGCAGGCATCCCCGCAGGCACAGGAGCAGCGGGTTGCCCCGCACGGCCCATCATACGGCGCGCCTGTCGCTCCTGATTGCGACGTTGGCGAGCCAATTGCATGGTGAAGTTGGCCTGCTGCGCCTCGTGGGTGGCCAGAATCTCGGGACGCAGATCTCCCATGGACGATGGTACTACTCACCCAGGGCCATGGCGCGTTACATCAGGGTCCATGGGGGCCGCCAAGTATCCGCCGTGAGGTACTTGGCCTTGCACCCCGGGTTCGTACCCGGCACCACGCGTCAGCTGGGACTGGTAAAAGTCGTCAGCTGCTGCCCGAACGCACGGGTTGTCCAGCCGAGAACCAACACGTGGAATGCCCGCCTCCCGAGCGTAATAGTCAGGGAACATCGGTGCATCCATCGGTGGTGCAGTCGGTCGTTCAGCAGCCGTTGGATCGTACGCCGGGTGGCTGAAGAATGCTGGAACGTACCCATATCGGTTGGGATGATCGGGCGATGGGTTCGGATCAGGAATGTCTTCCCATGGGGGTGCCCAGCCAGCGCTCGGGAGGCCAATGCCATCCCGACGCATGCTCTGCATGGCCTCGCGCATCTGCCTGTGCATCCAATGCTACTGACCTGTCATGCTCTCAGCCCTCTGGGCAGCTTCATGGTCAGAAACAGCAGGTTGCCCCGCAATTGGACGTGGCGATGCAAACGGCGATGTCGCTTGCAAGGCCTGATAGTGCTGAGGGTTCATTCTAATGCTCTGAAGCCTGGCCTGCAAACGACTGGTACTCCCAGCACTCTGTGGAGTTCCGAATGGGATCGTAGCCCTACTCATGGGTGCGAACGACGCAGGTTGCCCTGCAGGTACTGGCAGCGGCTGCGCCTGGGCGCGCCACGGGTCGTTTGCATACAACCTGTCGTTGGGCGTGATCCCGTTGAATGTCATATCAGACAAGTCCGCACTCTGGGCCTGTATCCATGATCCATCTGAACCCCCTGCAGGTGCCCCCACCTGGTATCCCTCTTGCATCATAAATATATCGGTGAATTCGACCCCTTGCATGGGTGTCGGCGCAGGGACCTTCAAATCATAGGGAGTCCGCGGTACCATCCAATTCCTTAGCGTCGATGCATCATATGGAATTTCGCAGTGCTGCTGTGGAAGAAAATTGCTTGCACGCAGGTTGCCCCGCTCGTTGTCCTCGATGTTTAGAGCATTAATCTACACCTGTCCAACTCGATCACGTCTACATTGAGTAGTGTTAGGCAGGACGTTAATGAGCTGAACAACTTGGCTTGGCGGGATCCTGCCGCCCCGGCCTAATTATTATTATGATTTGTATTATCAATAATTTTCTTATTCTTATTAATATTATTATTGTTATTGTTATTATTATTGTTATTATTCCTCTTCTTCCTCCTCCTCCTCCTCCAACTCCGCCTCCGCCTCCGCCTCCGCCTCCTCCTCCTCCTTCTCCTCCTCCTCCTCCTCCTCCTCCTCCTCCTCCTCCTCCTCCTCCTCCTCCTCCTCCTCCTCCTCCTTGTCCTCCGATCACCGAAAACATCACCATCGCCAGTGTACTTTCTATGTTCCCCGATTGCGCGCGACCCCCCTGCCCTACAACTGCCACCCCATCAGACCCTCACCCTCTGCATTGCATAGTCAACGGCAGGTTCGTGTCGTGCCGACTTCGGCGTTGGTTTCTGACGCTGCGGGGGTCGTTCAAGCTTGAACGATCGGCCCTTTCCGAAACGCCAGGTCGTTCAACATCGGCCGACTCTGGGTCAAAGGCGGCGCTCAGCTTTGAACGCCGGCGGCGGGGTCGCTGCTGGTCGACACGACGCGAACCTGCCGCACCGCGGCCCAAGCCAGGTCCCCACCCCGTGGCACCCCACGGGCCACCACAAAACTCTCAACTCCTGGCTGGCCCCTACCAGCTCTCTCGCCGACAGGGCTGGCCCCAGCAACCAAACAAGACAAATAACAAGTAACCGACTGTACCCCATACAAAGGGGAAAAAAAAAAGCCCAGAAGAAAAAACAGTCCCCAAACACCCCAAGGAAAGCCAAAGACCCCGAACGAAAATATGACACAACAGAAAAAGACCAAGAAAGAGGGGGGCCCCAGCGGTTCCGTCGACGTCCCCCGATGTTCCGTGCATCTGCGTCGACTATCTGAGGCGTGATGTGCACGACCTGGACGCGGCAGCCCCTCTGTTCAAGGACAGGGAGAACTTCGTTCCTCACGCAACCGCGCATATCGAAAATTCCTTTTGCACGGGCCTTCGCAGTTGTAGCTCTGTCAGTCGTGCGCCGTATATCAAACAGCCTGGCACGCAGCACACACACACACACACACACACACACACACACGCACACACACACACGTTACTCGAACACCCTTCTTCAAGTGAGTGTCGCGCTGGTCACGGATTACGTGATCCTGCCATGGGAAGCCTTCTTCGCAGGCTGCGCGCGTGAGTTCAAGCATCGACGCCTGGTTCCTCCGCTGCTTCAATCACCTGGAACTCCCGCTCGAGCGCGCACCCGGCGCATACTCCCCCCCACCCCCGACGGCTGCCAGGCCGAAGGCCTGCGAATCATGGGAAACCTAAAATCACGACGAAAAAAACATGTAGCTTGTGGTGACGATGGGTTCCCCATAATTTCGAACTATGGGAAACCCATCGCTGGCTGCCGCAATGTCTTCCCGAGCCTCCCGCGTCGTGCTCGCGCCTGCTGCGCCCGCTCCGCCCGCAGGCGCGACTCGAGGCTCGCCAGTTCCGCGCACGGGGCGGACCTCACAACACGAAGCGACGAATCAAGGGGTCGGCGTGTGTGGAGCTAGCCTGCAGAATCCTTGATGAGCCCCTTCACCTTCGAGAACGGGTCGGCCCCGCCGGAGCTCATCCGCACGGCCGTCGCCATCCGGGAGGCGAGCTGCGCAAGGGACCTGGAGTTCTGCTTGTGCGCCAGGTCCCTGATGAAGCGCACCGCCTCGAAGTGGGCCAGGTCGGTGCTGGTGCTGAGCCTCTGGAGCAGAGAGACCTGGCTGAGGCCGTACGAGAGAGAGGCGGCAGCTCCGGTGTTGTCGACCATGGCCTTCTTCGCCTCGGCCAGTGCCTTCAGCTCCTCGCCGCGGGACTTCACCTCCGCCTCAAACTCCTGCGCCTTCACCAGGCACTCACCCCGTCTGCCCGCCGTCTGCCCCCTCTCCCCTGCGCCTCCCCCCTCTCTCCCTTCGTTCCCCCCCGCCCCCGCTCCCACGAGCTGCGAGCATGTCCATACCCACGCCATCGCGGTCTGGCTTCTTTGGCGCGGCCCAGTGGACACGCGGTCGCATGGATACGTTCCGCGCGGAGCATCCGTACAAAAACGTATCCATGGAGTCGCGGCACAGGGGTCCCGCCCGCGAGGCCGTGGATATAGATTTCTCGACCACGACATTGCCTAGTCAGCGGGCCCCGAGAATATCCGCCACCGTGACTCTGGCACGAAGTGGAGTTCCCCAAGGCTCACAGCTGTGCTGCTTCTGCTGCAGGATTGTAGTTTCTGAAGGGCAGGACAGCCCATTTTCCAGAAGATTCCGGGCGCTCTCGGGCGCTCCCAGAGTGTTCCGCATGGGCCTCCAGGACGGTTGCAACGCCCCAAACGATCAACGATCCAGAGAACTTCGTGGAGCACCCCACCACCCAAGACGGTCAAGGAGCGCCTCTGGACGGCCCAAGAGGCCTCCAAGACGCTCCAAGAGGCCCCCAAGAGGGTCCCAAGATGCAAAAATCGCCCCGCTCCCCAAGGGGGAACCCGAACGGACATGTCGAGCCTTCGGCCCCAAGATGTTCCCAGCAGGCCCCAAGAAGGCCCCAAGAGGCCCCCAAGAGGCCCCAAGAGGGCCCCAAGAGGCTCCCAAGAGGCCCAATAGCTGCTTCCTAAATTGGCCCCGAGAGCGCTCCGACGCGACCCCAAGAAGCACCCCTGAGGACTCTAACAAACAAGCCAGGCACGGTGGCGGGATGGGCCGAAGGCCATTAGATCCGCCGCCCCATGTTGAATCATCACAGGGGTGCCTGGCGTGCCAAATCCTATCGTTTTTGGTTTTGGTTCTTTTCCAAAATAACTCCCCCTGGGGCTCCGGCGCGTCCCGCCGGCCACCCGCAAAAGACCTCAATCCGGAAAAAAATCCTCCAAGACAGCTCAAGATGGCCTCCAAGATGGCCACGTTCGCCCAAGACGACCTCCAAGATGGTCCAAGATGGCCTCCAAGTTCGCCCAAGATGGTCCAAGACGGCCTCCAAGACGGCCCAGGAGAGTCCAAGATGGCCCAAGACGGCCCAAGAGGCCCACCAGAGGCCTCCAAGACGGCCCAAGAGGCCTCCAAGACGTCCTCCAGGAGGGCCCGAAGAGGCCAAGATCATTGATTTGACTTAGGTCTTTAAAGGATTTTGGCATTCGCTTCTTCTCGGCATTCCGACGGCTCAACACGGCCCAAAAGGCCCCCAAGATCGCCCCAAGATCGCTCAAGAGGGCTCCAAGATGGCCCCATGACGGTCCAAGAGGCCCCCAAGACGGCCCCAAGAGGACCCCAAGACGGCCCAAGAGGCCTCCAAGACGCCCAAGATGGCCTCCAAAACGGCCCAGAAGCGCCCCAAGAGGACCCCAAGTCGGTTCAGAGAGGCCCCCAAGACGGCTCCCGACGGCGTCAGAAGTGCCAGGAACGCCATAAGACGGCCAAAGAGGCCCCTGAGAAGCCCCAAAAGGGCCCACAAGAGGCCCCAAGAGAACATGGCCTCCAAGACGATCCCAAGATGCCCCGAATCGAGCCCAAGAGTGCCTCAAGAGGCTCCGAAGAGACATCCTCCCCCTTCTCCTTTTTCCTCCTTCTCCTCCTCTTCCTCTCCCTCCCCCACGTGTTCCCCGAAGGCTTTCCAGATCGGCTCGGAGAACACATGGTCCGATAGCTTGGCCAAGCTCTAGCCCAGCTGTCGGACACATAGGCGCTTCCACAAAGGCAGGGGGCGGCGGTGATTCGCCGTAGGCGTCTTCGATCCGCCGCCCCCTGTTGATTCATCGCAGGGGCGCATGTCGTGCTGAATCCTTTCGGTTTTGGTTTTGGTTCTTTTTCCAAAAGAACTCCCCCCGGCCCGTACCGCCGGCCACCCGGACAGATTTCCCAGGACCTCAATTCCCCAATTTGTCGCTCAAGATGGCCCACGATGGCCTCCAAGATGCCTCCAGGACGGCCAAGATGGCCTCCAAGACGGCTACAATGGCCCCGAAATGCCTCCAAGACGGCCCAAGATACACTCAAGACAGCCTCAGATGGCATCAAGATGGCCCAAGACGGCCCCAGGGGCCTCCAAGAGGCCTCCAAGAGGCCACCAAGAGGTCCTCCACGAGGGCCCGAAAAGGCCAAAATCAGTGGTTTTCCTATGGTTTTTGAAGGATTTTGACATTTGCTCCTTTTCGGCTTTCCGACGACCCAAGACGGCCCAAGAGGCCCCCAAGATCGCCACCAGAGCGCCCAAAAGGCCTCCAAGATGGCCCCAGGACTGCCCAAGAGGCCCCCAAGACGGCCCCAAGAGGGCACCAAGACGACCCAAGAGGCCTCCAAGACGCCCAAGATGGCCTCCAAGACGGCCCTGGAGCATTCCAAGTGGAGCCCAAGTCGGCCAAGAGAGGCCCCCCAAACGGCTTCCGACGGCGTCAGACGGGCCAGAAGCCCACCAAGATGGCCGAAGATGGCTCGAAGCTGGCCCAAGACGGCCCAAGAGGCCTCCAAGAGGGCCTTCAGAAAGGCCAGAAGATGTCAAAATCATTGATTTACCACCGGTTTTTGAAGGATTTTGACATTTGCTTCTTTTCGGTCTTCCGACGGCCTGAGAGGGCCCAAGAGCCCCCAAAGATCGCCCCAAGATCGCCCAAGAGGCCTCCGAGGCCCCCAAGAAGCCCCCAAGACGGCCCAAGAGGCCTCCAAGACGCTAAAGATGGCCTCCAAGACGGCCCTGGAGCACCCCAAGAAATCCCCAAGTCGGTTCAGAGAGGCCCCCAAAACGGCTTCCGACGGCGCCAGACGGGCCAGGAGCCCACCAAGACGGCCAAAGAGGCCCCCGAGAAGCCCCCAGAAGTCCAAGAGGCTCCCAGGAACCTCCCAGGAGGCCCCAAGAGTGTCCCCAGAGGCTCCCAAGATGCCCCCTCCTCCTCCTCCTCCTTCCTCCTCCTCCTCCTCCTCCTCCTCCTCCCTCCTCACACTCCTCCTCCTCCTCCTCCTCCTCCTCCTCCTCCTCCTCCTCCTCCTCCTCCTCCTCCTCCTCCTCCTCCTCCTCCTCCTCCTCCTCATCTTGATATTCCCCGCCATCCTCCCCCAAGTGTTCCCCGAAGGGTTTCCACAACGGTTGGGGGAACACATGGCCCGATACCTTGGCAGAGCTTTTGCCACAACGCTCGGCCACATGGGCGATTCTAGAAGGCGGGGGGCGGCGGTGATTCGCCGTACGTAGGCGTCTTCGATACACCACCATCACCTCTCTTCGTCCTCCCTCGTCTGCCGCCCTCCTCCACTCTCCTCGGATAGGGGGGGCGGGTGGGGTATACGTTTTGGCCCCGCACCTTCACCCTAGATCTGGATCCCCAGCCCCCCGACGTCATGTTTTTCCATAACGTCGACCCCCAGAGGTCTCGACTCATTCCCCAGGACCGGTTTCTCATCCTAAATCGTTTGTTGACGGTCCCGATGCCAGGCCGGGGCTCCCAGAAGGCGAAAATTGCGAAAAAACTCCCGTCGTGATTTATTCATGACTCGAGGGGGTCTGGGTCTGGCCCTGTGGTCGGGCCTTCCAGGGAGCGGAAAGGTAGGCCTCGGACCCCTGGAGTCTGAACTCCCTGGCACTCCCCGACGCCACTCCCTGGCGACCCCGGGCTGCCGGGCTGGGACATGGGGGGAGCCCAGGTCCAGGTGTATACCTGGGGTAGAAGGCTGGAATCGGGAGCGGGAGAGGGGGGCGGGGTGGGGCGGGTGCAAGGATCCTCCTCCTCCTCCTCCTCCTCCTCCTCCTCCTCCTCCTTCTAATCGTCCTCGACCTCGTCTTCTCCTCCTCCTCCTCCTCCTCCTCTCCTCCTCCTCCTCCTCCTCCATCCTCCTCTTCCTCCTCCTCCTCCTCCTCCTCCTCCTCCCCTGCCCCTCCGTCCCTCCTCGTCCTCCTCCTCCTCCTCCTCCCCTCCTCCTCCTTCCCTCCTCATAGTCCTCTCGCCCCTCCTAGTCCTCCTCCTAGTCCCTCCACCTCCTCCTCCCCTTCCTCCTCCTCCTCCTCCTCCTCCTCCTTCCTCCTCCGCCTCCTCCTCCTCGTCCTCCTCCTCCTCCCTCCTCCTCTTCCTCTTCCTCCTCCTTCTCCTCCTAGTCCTCCTCATCCTCCTCCTAGTCCTCCTCGTCCTACTCCTAGTCCTCCTCGTCCTCCTCCTCCTCCTCCTCCTCGTCCTCCTCCTCATCCTCGTCCTCGTCCTTCTCCTCCTCCTCCTTCTCCTCCTCCTCCAGCTCTTCCTCCTCCTCCTCCTCCTCCTCCTCCTTCTGCTCCTCCTCCTGGTCCTCCTCCTGCTCCTCCTCCTCGTCCTCCTCCTCCATTCCTTCTCCTTTAAAATAACTTCTCCCTGTCGCACTCTGAAGCTCAAAATCTGGCAACAATCACACAGATGGAGGGCGGGTAGTTTTCGAAATGTGGTTATCGCCTTAGCGCCGCGCACATTCGTTTTCAACACCTGCAAAAAGTTCACGGATTGAGGGCCACCCGTCTTCAAAATGTGGCTCTCGCCTTAACGCCGCGCACGTTCGATTTAAGTTTACAGATTGAGGGCCACCCGTTTTCCAAATGTGGATCTCGCCTTAGCGCCGCGTACATTCGTTTGAAAAATGCAAGACTTTCACGAATTGAGGGCCACCCCTTTTCAAAATGTAGCTATCGCCTTAGCGACGCGCACCTTCGTTTTAAACATTGCAAGAGTTTCACGGATTGAGGGCGGCTCCTTTTCGAAAGGTGGTTCTCGCCGTAGCGCCGCGCACATTCGTTTAAACAATAGGAGAGTTTCACGGATTCCCCTGATCAACGTAACAGAATAACTGCTTTTGAAAGTTTCAGGATTATGAGGGTGCAACAGTTACGTTGATTCGCGGTGTTGAAGTCCCAGGAATGGCGTTGTGGGACGATTCAGGATCTTCAAGACGCAACAAAAAGGTTGATCCGTGGCGGTGGAATCCGGAGAACCATACTTTTGGCATGTTTCCGGGTCTTCAACGGTGGTCATCCAACGAGGCAGTTCCCCCAGTGGGAATGAACCCTGGTAGGGGCCTGTGAAAGAGGGAGCTTGGAGGGAGGGTTTACTCCCACATCGTTGATGACTCTTGGGTTTACAAGGTCCTCCTCCTCCTCGTCCTCGTCCTCGTCCTCGTCCTCGTCCTCCTCGTCCTCCTTCTCCTCCTCCTCCTCCTCGTCCTCCTCCTCCTCGTCCTTCTTCCGCCTCCTCCTCCCCCTCTTCCTCCTCCTCCTCCTCCTCCTCCTCCTCCTCCTCCTCCTCCTCCTCCTCCTCCTCCCTCCTTCCCCTCCTCCTCCTCCTCCTCCTCCTCCTCCTCCTCCTCCTTCTCGTCCTCCTCCTCCTCCTCTCCTCCTCCTCCTCCTCCTCTCCTCCTCCTCCTCCTCCTCGCTCCTCTTCCTTCCGTCTCCTCGTCCTCCTCGTCCTCCTCGTCCTCCTCGTTCTCCTCCTTCTCCTCCTCCTCCTCGTCCTCCTCGGTTATCCTCCTCCTCCTCCTCATCCTCCTCCTCCCCGTCCTCCTCGTCCTCCCTCGTCCTCCTCGTCCTCCTCGCCTCCTCCTCCTCGTCCTATTCCTCCTCCTCCTCCTCCTCCTCCTCCTCCTCCTCCTCCTCCTCCTCCTCCTCCTCCTCCTCCTCCTCCTCCTCCTCCTCCTCCTCCTCCCCCTCCTCTTCCGTAGCCATTTTGGCTCAAGATGTCTGCACTGAGGGGGCTCCGCGCCTCCGTGCCAGAAGGGATACCGCTAGTCCGCGGCAGTCTTCCATCTGCTTCTGGGGTCCCGCGGCCTCCGAGGGATCAGCAACCCCTGCTGGGGTCCTCGGTCGTCCGTGCGGCTTGGCGAGCCCCATCCTCTTCCTCGTCGCGCGGATGGGCAAAGATGGTGTACCTCAGAAGTGGCACTGTAAGACCTGCTTGCATCCCAAGTCGGGCAAGCCCTTCCTCAATTTTGCCGAGAATAAGAAGTGCTTCAACTGCGGCATCGCGAAGTCGGCCTGCTTCGGAGGCCACGTCGTCCCGGCGGTGCCCTCCAAGCGGGCTCCTTGGCTCAAGAAGGATGCCTGGGCCAAGGGACCGCCGGCCACAGACGGGGAGCTCGCCAAGTGCCAGGCCCAGATCAAGCGCCTGGAGGGCGAGCTCAAGAAGGCCAAGCAGCAGCAGAACTCGGCCAGTAAGGACGGCATGTGCTGGGACGTCGACAACGAGTGCGAGGCCGTCCCTGATAAGGATCGCCTGGCAGCCATTGACATCGAGCTCGGCACCATCTCGGCCTTGGAGGGCACGGTCTGGACCCAGATCATGGCTGACTTGCGCGCGGAGCGGCAGGCGATCGAGCAGCGCATGCTCGACTCCCAGCCGGTGGCCTCGAGGCTTCGCACGCTGCTGCGCAAAGTCGACGAGGCCGAGCGCCAGTTGGTCAAGTCCAAGAAGCAGCAGGAGGGATGCCGCAAGCGAATCGTGGAGGCCGAGCAGGCGCTCAGCGAGTCCGACTCCCGCGTCGCCGAGCAGGAGCAGCTCCTTGCGAAGCTCAAGGCTCAGCAGGCGGCGTTGGCTGCCCAGGGCGTGGTGCTTGCGGCGCCTCAGGGCGCTTCGGCGGCGCCGCCCATTTTGCAGCTCGATTCGGAGAAGGTTCGGCAATTCTTGGCGCAGGGCCTCGACGAGCTCGGCGTCCAGGTGCCCGACCTCTCGGGCTTCGCGGTCAAGCTTTGCGAGCGCGTCCCGCAGTGCTCGCAGCAGACCCTCGTTCGTATCGAGGCGCCCGTGGGGCAGGCGCTGGCTGGCATTGCAGGCGCGCCTGGCGACGAGCGGGCGCTTGGGGCACGTCCTGTCGGCACGTCGGAGGAGGCCATCGCTGCTGCGTCGCCGCCTGTCTCGGTGCCAGTGGGCCCTTCCTTGGAGCAGATGCGCTCCGAGATTGCCGCTGGAGGAGTCCAAGTGCCCGAAGGGGAAGAGGAAGTTCGTGCCCTTCATGGTAAGCTGCGGCACGCCTTTGGAAGGCGACAGGGTGGTCAAGCCTCTCCGGCTTTCTCGCCTATGTAAGCCCTTTGTGATGCTGCTGCTGGCCATGGTGTCCTTCTACTTCATCATTCTGAGCGAGTGGCAGCGCCTGGATCTGCCAGTCCATGTTCCTGATGGTGCTGCGCCCGGTGCCATGGGCCTTCCTCCTCCTGGGGGTGCTCTTCCTCCTCGCCGTGATGGCGACCTAAACGGTCGCCACCATCGTCCGCCTGTCGCTGGGGAGCCTCAGCCGGCTGTGGCAGCAGCAGTGGCAGTAAGTACTTTTCCCTTGAGCCAATATACGTTTGTCACGAGTATGGCTGTCACGGAATCTGCGCTGATATGGCCTCCCGCAGCAGCGCCTGGTCTTGACGCTGGGACCGCTGGTGCGCTGCCGGGCGCGGCGGCGCACGGTCCCCCCGCGGCGCCTCGTGCCCAACCGGCTGAGGCCCCTGAAGCGGCGATGGTCGAACCAGCACGTCTCTTCCAGGAGGAGGTCGTCGAGGCGCCCGTGGAGCTCAAGTTGGATCTGCTTCTACCGGTGCCGCTGCGCCGTGGCACGGCCCCCCTCCACATCGCCACCATCAACGGGGACACGTGGCAAGGGGCTCGCACGGTGCTGGAGTGGAACGCTGCAGCCGGCAGGCGCTTTGACGTGGCCTTCGTTCAGGAGACGAGGTTCCCCGACTCCGAGGCGGCTGGGGGCGCTCGCCAGTGGTGCTTGGGCCAGGGCTGTCATCTTGCCCTGGGCCCTCCTCGTCGGACTGGCGCTGAGCGTCTGGCTGTCAGTGGCGGCGTGGGCCTCTGCATCGGCACGCACATTGGGGTTTTCAGTGGCATTGCTGTCCCTGATGAGTGGAGCCATCGCATTGTGGCCAGGAAGATCCACCTCGGCGAGGGCTCGGTCCTCTTGGTGATCTCTCTCTACATGATCACCTCCATCGGCCTCACTGGTGATAACCTGGCGCTCCTTGCGGAGGTGGCGTCTATTGTTGGGCAGTTCCCTGTGCCCTTCATCATCGGCGCCGACTGGAACGTTGACGCCCACGACCTTGTGGCCAGCGACTGGTGCCAGGAGGTGGACGGGATCATCGTCAACCCTGGTGTCCCGACATGCGGGGACAACGAGTACGACTACTTCGTCATGTCCCGCTCGCTGGCCCACCACACCTCCCACCCTCAGGCGTTTGCTGGCACACCTGCCGGCGCTCATGTTCAGGTGTGTTGCACCCTGGGGGATATTTGGGAGCATCCGACGGCTTGGCTGGAGGATCCTCGGCGGCCCTTCTCAGTAGCCAGGAAGGCTGTCGGATCTGAGGAGTCGGTCAAGCCTAGGGAGCAGCCCACCTCCGAGTCGCAGCGGGAGGCTGCGGAGTTGCTCGAGCCCTTGGAGTGTTTGCAGACAGCCAGTGCGAGGTGGTTCGACCTAGCCGAGGTATCTCTCATCCGCTCCCAGCAGATTGACTTATCGGTTGCTCATCACCACCGTGGGCGAGGTCGAGGCATTCGTCTGGTGGAGCGGCCTTTGCTTGAAGTCCATGAGCGGCGGCAGCGCCGTCACGACTCGTCCGACACCGAGGCTTGGTGGAGCTTTCTTCGCATTTGGAGAGCAATGCTTCGGTGGGGGCAGGCCAGCCGTGGTTCTCGCGGCAAGCGACAGGTGGTGCGTGCCCGCCTTCATCTTCAGGCTCAGGCCCTAACATTACCTCCAGCTGTGGCTGGTGCCGAGGCCCTTCGTACGGTGGCCGTCGACAAGTGGCTTGGGCTTGCTGAGCGGGACAGCCCTCTTTCTGCTTGGTTTGAGGATCTTCTCGAGGAGGAGGTGGCCGTGCGCAGGCGAGCTGACGCGGCTGCCAAGGCCAAGCTATGGCGAGATTTTTGCAAGTCGGCCCTCGACGGCCCCGGGAGGATTGCGCACAAGCTTATTAAGCCAAAGATTGTCGAGCCTCTCCCTGTATCCCTGCCTGGCGACGTTGATTCCCTGCCGCAGGTGGGCTCGCTGGCGGTTGAGGGTGTTTTGCAGGAGTGGCTCCCGCTTTGGATCAAGGACTCGAGGAATGATGAGCAGCACGCCTCCGAGTGGAATGTGGCGACAACCCTTGAGCCCATCAGTGTCTCGCAGGTGCGCTCGGCCATCCTCTTCTTCGGCAGGAGGAAAGGCCTGGGCTGGGACTCCTTTCATCCGCGGCTGCTTGGGGAGCTCTCGGACGCCTTAGTTGCTCGATTTGCGGCCATCTTAAACCGGTTTGAGCTCACTGCCGAAGTCCCCGAGCTTTGGACGACGATGTTCGTTTTCATTCCCAAGCCTCCTCCTGACGTCGGCCGTCGGCCGATAGGGCTCCTGGGCCTATGGCCCCGCGTATGGTCCAGGGTACGACAGCAACGAGTTCGCGCTTGGGAACACAGTGTGGATGCCAGCTTCTTTTGGGGCAAGTCCGGCGATACGGCGGCCGACAGAGCTGCTTACATCCACAACCTGCTGGTGGTGCATGCTAAGCGCCACGGCTTCGTCAGCGGCACTCTGTACTACGACGTGCGGAAGTTTTACGAGAACATCTCCCACGGCGCCATGCGCGAGGCTGGCAGGCACTACGGCTTTGACGAGCAGCTGCTGCGATGCCTGTGCGCGGTCTACCGTGGACCCAGGCGGGCCCGCTGGCTTGGCGCGACCTCGCGCCTGGTTGTCCCCAACGGCACGGTGATCGCGGGTTGCAGCTGCGCGACTGGCACCGTGAAGCTCATGACCCTGTGCGTTTTACGGACTATTGCCATTGAGACGCCTGTTTGCCGGCCGCTGAACTTGGTGGACGACTTGAAGGTGCATGCTGTGGGTTCTCTCCGCATTGTGGCTCGGCAATTGGTCAAAGCAGCCACGATTGTAGCCACTCAGATGAATGAGCTCGACCTTCCGCTCAACTTGGACAAGACCTGCTTCCTGTGTTCGAGCCCTGAGTTGCTCGAGGCTCTGCTGGACGACCCCGACTGGCCGTTCGACGAGTCCTTCCTGGCCACCACCCACCGTGACCTGGGTGGCGACGCTTCTGACGGCAAGGCTCGCCGCGTGCCTGTGCAAAACAAGCGCCTCCTCGAATCGTCGGCCGCTGCGACTCGGCTCTCGAAGATTGGGCGGGGGAGGGAGGCTTCTCGGGTGCACAGAGCGGGCCCAGTCGCTAAGGCCACGTGGGGGGCGCACATTAATGGTCTTGGGAATTCGGCTTTGAGGACTCTGAGGGTGGCCTCTGCCAGATCTTTTGGCCCCCTCCAGCCTGGATCCTCCCTCGGCCTCACCTTCCTTCTTTGCGGGGCCCCCCAGCGGGATCCTTTTGTTTCGACGACGGTGGACGCCGTCAAGTCATTTGTTTCTGTCTGGTGGCACCGCAGTGTCACGAAGCAGGTCCTCCTCTCTGCGTTTGACGATGCACTCGTGTCTGCGAGGAAACCTAAACCCTGGGGCTCCGCCAAGCAACCTCTTGCCGCTCTTGTGTTAACGCTTGCTCGGATTGGTTGGAGGTTGGATGTCCCAAACGAGGTCTTGATTGACCAGGCGGGTCGCTCCTGGAGTTTGTCTGTGTTTTCCCCGGCCTTCTTCGCCCTTCGCGTGCGCGAGGCGTGTGAGGAAGCGATTGTAATGGAAGAGCAGGCTAAGCAGAGTGATTTTGGAGCCGAATGGCGCGGCCCCATCTGTCTCAAGCCGGCTCTGGATCTGATCTCGAAGCAAGGCTCAGCTTGGTCTGATCATTGTCGTCACTGCTTGCGCAGCCTTGTTACCAACAGGTATTGGTGCCAGCAGCGGTTTCATGACGCCTGTCAGGACATACCCCCTGCCTGCCTGGCCTGCCAGGCCCCATCAGGTACCATGTTTCATCGTCGATTTGATTGCCCCGCCCACGATGCGTGGCGACGGGATGTTTTGAGCCCCGACCTGCGCCGGGCAGCGGGTAGAGTGCGCCTTCTTTCGTCTAGGGCCCAGGAGTTGTTCGCCAGGTGTGTGCTCCCAGACCCCACTTGCTGGTTCTCGCGCCCCTCCGAACCCCCTGAGGCCACGGTCTATAGGCACAATTGGCCTGCCGACGGGCTGGTGCTCGGGGAAGGGGCCCATGTGTTCTTGGACGGCTCGTGTTTCGAGCCTGCCCTCCCTAGGATTCGATCGGCGGGATGGGCGGTGATCGTTACGGACGGGTGGGGGAAAGTTGCTCGTGCGATTTGGGGGCGCGTGCCCGTGTGTGAAGCTCCAGCCCAGGTCGCCCGTGACGGTGAGGACTATGCAGTGGTCTCTCTCGTTCGCCATGCTACTGTGTTCCCTGGGGCCAACTTGTATGGGGACTGTGCCGGAACTCTCGGGTATGTTTCGGACCCCGCGGGAGCTGTTTGTCCCGATAATGTTCGGGCGCATATGTGGCAGCATGTGTTTGATAAGCTCGACGGAGTGCGGTGGCGTAAAGTTCCTGCCCATTGCACCCTTCGTGATGTCGAGAACGGTAAGCTCAGCCGTCTCGAGTATCTCGGCAATAGGGCTGCCGATGAATATGCCAAGCGAGGCGCCTCATTGGGTCGAATCTCTGCCGCTGATCGTGCCGTCGTCGATGGTTGCTTTGAGTTGTCCCGGCTGTTGTGCAAGTTCTCAGCTGAGCAAGAAGCTCGGATCGGGGACAGTGGGCAGTTCGACCATGTCGGCATCGATTGGCTGAGGCACATCACCCTTGAGGTCCCTCCTCTCCCTGATGATCCTCCTCCTCCTTCCGAGCCTTCTCCTCCTGGCCGTTTTGATTGTGGCTCCGTACGGCGGCCTCCTATTGGGAGTGGCGGGACGGGTCGGGAGTCGGGAGGGGTGGGCGACGACGGTGAGGAGGGCAGGGCCGAGTGGCCCGACCTCCATGTCTGGCCGGCCCGCGCCCACGACATCATAGAGTGTGGGGTCACTGACCCCGCTGGGGCGGCCGCTGGCTCCCTGGCCTTCTGCACCCGTTGCGGTTCAGTCTGCACCGTCGGAGGGCACGGTGGCAAGACTGCTCTCGCGTCGGATTGTCTGGGCCATCGTTCCCAGGGTCGTGAGAGGCAGTTGGCTTGGATTTTGCAGGGCCGCCATCCTTCGAAGAAAGATTTTCGGGTCTCGCGAGCGACCGTGTTATCGGACCCAGCTCGAGACTACCTCGCCGCCAAGATGGGTCTGGACGACCTCCCGTTGCTCGCGCCACCTCGGTCCAGAGGCTCTCTGGCTTCTTCGTCGGGCGGGATTGGGTGGGTTTGGGCTGGGACTGGGGTCGACCTTCAGCGAGGCCTTTCACTTTACGGGTTCAGCTCTCGGGAAGAGGCTGAATCGCTCGGCGCTCGAGCGCAAGAGCGCCGACGGCAGGTTGTGCCGCCCGAGGAGGACTTGGACCCTCCCTAACTCGTTTGGTGTTTGTTTGATGCATGTTTAATGTGGTGGCACCTTTCTAGCCGTTGCCGAGCTCCTCCCCCTCCTCTTCTCCTCCCCCTCCTCCCCCTCCTTGTCCTCCTCCTCCTCTTCCTCCTCCTCCTCCTCCTCCTCCTCCTCCTCCTCCCTCCTCCTCCTCCCTCCTCCTCCTCCTCCTCCTCCTCCTCCGCATCCTCCTCCTCTGCCTCGCCCTCCTCCTCCTCCTCCTTCTCCGCCGCCTCCTCCTCCTCGCCCTCCTCCCTCCTCCTCCTCCTCCTCCTCCTCCTCCTCCTCCTCCTCCTCCTCCTCCTCCTCCTCCTCCTCCCTCCTCCTCCTCCTCTCATCATCATCATCATCATCATCATCACATCATCATCATCATCATCATCATCATCATCATCATCATCAATCATCATCATCATCATCATCATCATCATCATCACCCCTCCTCAGCAGCCTCCTCCTCCTCCTCCTCCTCCTCCGCCTCCTCCTCCCTCCTCCTCCTCCTCCTCCTCCTCCTCCTCCTCCTCCTCCTCCTCCTCCTCCTCCTCCTCCTCCTCCTCCTCCTCCTCCCTCCTCCTCCTCCCCTCTCCTCCTCCTCCTCCTCCTCCTCCTCCTCCTCCTCCTCCTCCTCCTCCTCCTCCTCCTCCTCCTCCTCCTCCTCCTCCGCCTCCTCCGCCTCCTCCTCCTCCTCCGCCTCCCTCCTCCTCCTCCTCCTCCTCCTCCTCTTCCACCTCCTCCTCCTCCTCCTCCTCCTCCTCCTCCTCCTCCTCCTCCTCCTCATCATCATCATCATCCTCCTCCTCCCCCCCCCGGTCCCCGGCCCCGGCCCCTCCCAGGTTCCCCGGCTACCCAGGTCCAGGTCTTGGTGTAGACCTGGGCCCCCGCCCTGGCTCCCAGGCAAAGCCCAAGCCTAGGTCCACATTTAAGTCGGGCATGTCCCTCTACAGGAGGGAAATTCAAGAATGGTAGAAAAATAGCCTGGTGACGATTTGTCGTGTTCTGTTTGGTTATGGTTGACAATGTTTGACTATGTTATAGCTGTCTTCCGAAACCCATTCCGCCTGTATGAGGACATGCCCGACCTGAGTCTACATGAAAATCGAGTCTTTGGGCGGGTTTTAAGCTATCCCTATCCTTAGAGATCCGATGTCTTGATGGCTTCCTTTCGGGGTCTCCAAGTCCCTGGGCGCTCTTTGTATCCTGAACCGCTTGTTGACGGTACTGGGGCCTAGCGAGGTATTCCGGAGACCAAACATTATGGAACACCTTCTGCCGATATTTCGCTTCACGACGCGAGGTTCCCAGACACCCTCAGCCATGACTTTTTCAATCCGCGGCCCCAGAGCTCCCGACCCCTTCCTCAGGAGCAGTTTTGCACCCCAGATCCTCTGTTGGTGGCCCCGGAGACCGAAATCGAGGAAGAATGTCGGGGACCTCAGACCTCCGACATCCTGGGTTTTCCCCCATCGCCCTCCCTTCCTAGCCTTAGGTCGGGCATGTCCTCCTACAGGCGGATTTTGGAAGAATTACCGTGGCGACGTACCCAACCCCTGCGCGGTGCATGGCAAGAGTAGCTTGGGCGATTTGATGAGGGGGCGACGACGTGACATGGACGCATATACCTCTGCGAGCGGCATTCGGGAGGTTCGCAGGTCCCCGATCAAAGGAAAAAGCGTGGTAGAAATGATTAACTACGTGAACCCCTGAGTCAGTAAGGCAAGGTCCAAACGGAGAGGGCGGGCAACGGGCTTGAAACGTCGGCGGGGCAGCAACGACATGGCATGGCTCCCTCGAACCAAAATTCCCACGCGACGACGCATTTTCTGCACACCAGGACCCGCAGGCACCAGACACACCAGGCACATCAGGGATACGCCGGACCCAACAGCAGCCCTCGACAGCGTCGCAGAGCGCAGCCCCCGCCCCCCAGGGACGGCGAGGTCCCGCTCAGGTCTGCGAGGTGCCTCATTCCGCTGGACCCACCAATGGCCCTCGAAAATGGCGACAGTGTCGCAGAGCGCAGCCCCCCAGGGACGGCGAGGTCCCGCTCAGGTCTGCGCGGTGCCTCACTCCGCGGGACCCACCAGCAGCCCTCGAAGATGGCGACAATGTCGCAGAGCGCAGCCCACCAGGGACGGCGAGGTCCCGCTCAGGTCTGCGCGGTGCCTCACTCCGCTGGAACCACCAACAGCCCTCGAAAGTGGCGACAGTGTCACAAAGCGCAGCCCTCCAGGGACGGCGAGGTCCCGTTCAGGTCTGTGCGGTGCCTCACTCCGCTGGACCCACCAGCAGCCCTCGAAAGTGGCGACAGTGTCGCAGATCGCAGCCCCCCAGGGACGGCGAAGTCCCACTCAAGTCTGCGCGGTGCCTCACTCAGCAGGACCCACCAGCAGCCCTCGAAAATGGCGACAGTATCGCAGATTGAAGCCCCCCAGGGACGGCGAGGTCCTGCTCAGGTCTGCGCGGTGCCTCACTCCGCTGGACCCACCAGCAGCCCTCGAAAGTGGCGACATCGTCACAAAGCGCAGCCCTCCAAGGACGGCGAGGTCCCGCTCAGGTCTGCGCGGTGCCTCACTCCGCTGGACTCACCAGCAGCCCTCGAACGTGGCGACAGTGTCGCAGAGCGCAGCCCCCCAGGGACGGCGGGGTCCCGCTCAGGTCTGTGCAGTGCCTCACTCCGCTTGACCCCCCAGCAGCCCTCGAACGTGGCGACAGTTTCACAAGATGCACACACAAGTGGTACCGCAGGCAAGCTGCACACACAAGAGGTAGACACAAGGCAAGAGGAGACAAGAGGGAGGCGGGAGGAAGGACGCAACCGCAGCGCTTCCTTCAAAACGAATACCCAACCAAGAAGGGTTGGAAATAAAAGATAGTCCAAAAATATCAACCATGGCCAAAAGAGCACGACAGATCGTCACCGTACTATCTTATTCCTACTCTGGAATATCCCTCCTGTAGAGGGACATGGTCGGCTCAGCCCTGGCCTCCTGCTCTGAGCTGGGGTCGCCCGGCCCCCCCGCGCCTTGGTCATGCACTCCTGGTGCAGGTCACCCCTTGTCTTCGCGTCCGCGCCGAGCGCCGCGGACGTGCTCGAGAGGTCTCCCTCCGCCGTGGCCTTCCTCTCGCCGCTCGACGCAATCCCCGCCTCGGCAGGTACGGGCTGCATCGAATCGCGTCCTTCTCCTCCTCCTCCTCCTCCTCCTCCTCCTCCTCCTCCTCCTCCTCCTCCTGCTCCTCCTGCTCCTCCTCCTCCTCCTCCTCCTCCTCCTCCTCCTCCTCCTCCTCCTCCTCCTCCTCCTCCTCCTCCTCCTCCTCCTCCTCCTGCATCGATCGGACCGGAGACGGACCGAATCGCCACCGCATCGCCCAGAATCGAACCGAAGTCGGATCGCCGCGCCACGAGGCGGCTGGCCGCGGCTGGTGCCGGTGAACCGAATCGAGCGGAGTTGGATGGGAATCGCGGCCCCCGCCCACGCATCGAATCGGCTCGCAGGCGTCCCTGCCTTGGCCTCCGCCAGCTCCTTCTCGCCGTACGCGATCTCGTCCTCGATCGACTGCTTGAGCTGCTGGAATGCGTGCAAGTTTGCCGTCTCGGCACTGCTGGCGCCCTGGAGCTGCCCCTGCGCCTTGAAGGGATAAAGATAGGGGAGGACGGCTCAGGGGGGGAGAAACATTGAGCTGGAATCGGCGATACATCTCCAATGGATCTGCGATAGGCCCCAGGTAGCGAATCCGAACGTTCCTGGGCCGGGTGGGCTAGCAGGCCCCTATCGGCGATCACAGTGGGCGATGGGGGGCCGACGCATCCCCCCCATGAGCCTACTGCCCCCTCACGCTGCCCCTGAGCGCCTTCTCGAGCAGGTCCGTCAGGGTCGCGACGATGTTAGCGGAGTGCCCCTCGTACACGGCGGCGGAGGGCGCGCCCATGTTGTCCCCGCCGTCCTCCGAGCCCTGCTGCACGAAGGAGTTCAGCCTCAGGAAGAAGAGCTGCACAGGCGTAGAACGTCGGAGGTCCGCGCAGTTTTCTTGGCTCGGCGCTGGGACCCCCTAGCGGCGCCTCCGGCGCCGCCCCTGGCAGGAACGGGCTTCCAACGCCGATCCAGAAAACCCGCGCGGACCACCGAAAGTCTGTGCTTATGCAGTTTGTTCTTCCTCGAAGCCTCTCGGCGTCGGCGGAGCTGAACATGGAGGCCTTGACCATCACGGCGAGGGCGTCGGCCACAGTGCCAGCCGACTTGAGCTGCAGCATCGATGCGCCGTGCTTCTCAAGGAGGCCGATGGCCCGTTCGAGCGTGTCAATGATCTCCGACAGCTCCGTTTTCTCCGACAAGAACTCCGAGGACTCCCTCTCGCGGATGAATGTGCTCGCCTTCAGATCGGCCTGGTCGGTGGCGATGTCGGACGCTAGCTTCTCGGCCTTGGTCGTCAGCGACGCGATCAGGGCCGCCTCCTCCGAGATGGTGGCCTTGAGCTGCGTAGACTCCGACTCGGCCGTCTTTATGTCGAAGGAGAGATGCTTGCTGCGCTCTTCGCAC
>CAUYUJ010020689.1:147812-152254 GCA_963575745.1 Prorocentrum cordatum
CGGGGCCTCCCTGGAGGGGTGGGAGGGGCACGAAACTATGTAAATAGTATGGTATTCCGATACCCTCCTCGCTCAGGCGGGGCCTCCCTGGAGGTGTGGGAGGGGCACGAAACCATGTAAATAGTCTGGTATTCCGATACCCTCCTCGCTCAGGCGGGGCCTCCCTGGAGGGGTGGGAGGGGCACGAAACCATGTAATAGTATGGTTTTTCGGTATGGAGTGTATGGAATGGTATGGTGTATGGTATGGTATGGTATGGTTTGGTATGGTATGGTATGGTATGTGTGGTAGGAACTATGGTATGGTATGGTGTGTGTGGTAGGAATAATATGGTGCTGTATGGAAGATGGAGCGGGAGGTGGGTGGGAAGGAGAGGGTGTTCTGGGAAAACAAGAACCCCACTCAGGATGTGGGGAATAACAATAGTAAAAGGAGGAGGAGGAGGAGGAGGAGGAGGAGGAGGAGGAGGAGGGGGAGGAGCGCCCCCCGACACTGCGGCGAAGCGCGGGCGCGGGCCGGGCGCCAGCCCAGCTCGCAGAGACAACGACGGACTCCGCCCCTCTGGAAGGGCGTACCGCGGGAGGGGAGCAAAAACTGGAGGGCAGGGACCAATGATGGGTCCATTTTCCACCACCACTACCCCAGGTAGGAGGGGGAGGGGAAGGAGAAGGAGGAGGAAGAGGAGAAGGAGGAGGATGAGCAGCAGGATGAGGAGGAGGAGGAGCAGCAGGAGGAAGAGGAAGGCCCTTCCCATCCTCCTTTCTCACCCGTCCTGCCAATGGTAGTGGTGGTGGAGAATAAGCCAATCAACCAGGATGGGAGAGGAGGAGAGGGCGGACGGGGAGGCGGAGGAGGAGGAGGAGGAGGAGGAGGAGGAGGAGGAGGAGGAGGAGGAGGAGGAGGAGGAGGAGGAGGCGGAGGAGGAGGATGGGGAGGAGAGGACGGAGTGGGAGGGGGGGGGGCAGGGCGAGGGCCAGAGCGCGCCCTCACGGATCGACCTCGCCCTCACGCGCCCTTCTCCTTCCTCACCCACGGGTCGACCTCGATCTTCTGGCCGTTGATCTCGGAGCCGTTGAACATGGCGATGGCGGTCTGCGCCTCCTCGGGCGAGGAGAACCAGGCGAAGCCCTCCTTGCCCTGCTTGATCAGCTGGACGCGCTTGACGGTGCCGGCGGCCGCGAAGTTCTCCTTGATCTCCTCGTGCGTGGTCCCCTCGGGTATGCTGCCGAGCCACACGGTGGACGCCGCGTTCGAGCCGAGGACTCTGAAGCCGCCGCCCTTGCCCTTGCCGCCCTTGCCGCCCTTGTTCCAGCCCTTGCCGCCGTCCCAGGCCTTGCCGCCGCCCCAGCCCTTGCCGCCGCCCCAGCCGCCGCCCCAACTCTGCATCACGCCTCCTCCCTTGGCACCCTTGTCCTTGCCCCAGCCCATGTCTTCAAGGCGCGGCCTGGCGCGGCGCTGTGGCGATCGCGGGGGGCCCGGGTCGTGCCGAGTCCAGCGGGCAAGGGGCAAGGGCCCGGGCCGAAGCGGCTTGAGCCAGAATGGCCACGAAAGATGAGGGGAAGAGGCGGAGTGGGAGGAGCAAAATCTGGAGGAGGAGGAGGAGGAGGAAAATGAGGGAGAGGATCAGGAGGAGGAATGACGGCAAAGCGGGGGAGGAAACCTCTTACGTTACGAGTTTCTCGCGACGCTGGTCGCCACAGTTCTCCACCTCTTTCCCCAGACCAGCACATCAATCCACGGTCGTTGTGTTACCGCCCCGCCTCCCACAATCGGCCTCCGGATGCCGACACCGATGAAACATCTCGGGCGCGACTTTCTCGAGCCGCCAAAAATTCTGGGGAGGGGGAGACAAGAGGGGGGGGAGGAGGAGGAGGCGGAGGAGGCGGAGGAGGAGGAGGAGAGGAGGAGAAGGAGATGGCGGTAGGAGGAGGAGGAGGAGCAAAGGGGGAGGAGGAGGAGGAGGAGGAGGAGGAGGAGGAGGAGGAGGAGGAGGAGGAGGAGGACCAAACATGCGCAGGAGTGGGGCCCGCTCAGACCTGGGCCCTGCTAAGTCCCGCAGGGAGTGTCTTCTTAGGTGTGGGCTCCCGGCCCCGCTGCCGGCAGCCTGTCACCGTCGGCACGTGCCGAGGGCCGCAGCGAGGGGGAGGAGGGGATCGACGAGGAGGAAGAGGACCTTTGGGACCCTTTGACCAGGCACAGGAGGCCGTCTTGGGGCCCTCTTGGGGCCGTCTTGGAGGCCACTTGGGCCACCATGGGGCCCTCTTGGGGGCCTCTTGGGCGATCTTGGGAGCCTCTTGGTCGCGCGGCAGGGGAAGGGGAGGGGGAGGGGGGGTGACGAAGACGACCCCCGCACTTTGGAGCCCAAACCCTGGCAGGAACCAGGGTCTGGTCACCACCGCACCACGACAGCCAGACACCCGTCACCCCCCAACGGGAGGGACGGGAACGGCTGCCATGGCGGACGGGCCGCCCGCATCACTAGGGGACGCGGATGGGGCACCACTCGTCTGGCCGCGAGCGTAACGCGCAACGAGGGCAATATGAAGGTCCTTCGGGGCCCCCTCTCTGCGAAGGTTATTGCCTCCCCCGGTGCGGATTCCATCCTCTCGCCCCTGACGACATCCACAGTTGCGTACTGCCCGCAAGTGGTGCAGAACCGCACGAGGTAGCGCTCCCACCTCCGAAAAGGATGCGATGGGTGCACGTCTCTGCCTGCAGGCAGTGCTCTCCTGCATCCTGTCCCCAGCACCCCTCCACCTGGCTGAGGGAGGGAGGGACCCCGGCAGGGCAGGCAGGCTGCGCGGATGACCCTGGTCGCTGGCACCACAACCTTGCACTGGCCGCGCTGCCGCTTGCCTCCCGCTCCGTTCCAGCGGTGGCCCGGGGTGGCCACAGCGGTTCTGAGCCTGGACAGAGGCACTCGTCTGACAGTTTGGGCCCGCTCCCCGCTCCGTGGGTCGGCCTCAGCTGCGCCAAGGCTGGGGCTCTTCTGGCTCGGGCTCGGACCAGGGCGCAATCGCATGCCAGTGGTCCGTGCTAGGTCCTCCTGCGTCCACCGAACTCGCCCGCCCCCTACTCGCCGCCAACCCCGCCACCTCGACAGCCAGATCATTGCCCTGGATAAGACAGAGGTCAAACACTTCAGCGCCATTGTGCGGGGCCTCGCCCATATGTAAGGCAATATACGTGTTGCAGTCAGCGTGGTGCAATATATGTGGTGCAATCTATATGGTTCCAAAATATGTGGTGCAATCGATGTGGTACAGTCCTTGTTGCGGCGACGAGGCGGCAACGGGGCGGCGACCGCGACAACATAGCTGCCAGAGTGCCACACCAGCCCAGAGCGGCGACGAGGCGGCGACAGAGCGGCGACGGCGGACGGCGGTAACATAGCCACCAGAACGGCACACCGGCCCAGACGACGAACGGCGACGAGGTGGCAACGGGGCGGCGACGGCGGCGACATAGCCAGCAGAGCGGCACACCGGCCCAGACAACGGGCGGCGACGAGGTGGCAACGGGGCGGCGACGGCGGCCACATAGTCGCCAGAGCGGCACACAGGCCCAGTTCGTTAGAAAACCCTTTGCGAATCCTACAATTGAGAACCCCTAGGTACAAGCACTGCTTGGGGAATACTGGAAGTCATACACGTCGTGGGAGGACTCGTAGTAGTAGCACGCAATACTAGTAGTAGAACTAATGAGTAGGAGTAGCAGTAGCAGTAGTAGTAGTAGTAGTAGTAGTAGTAGTAGTAGTAGTAGTAGTAGTAGTAGTAGTAGTAGTAGTAGTAGTAGTAGTAGTGGTAGTAGTAGTAGTAGTAGTAGTAGTAGTGGTATTAGTAGTAGTAGTAGTAGTAGTAGTAGTAGTAGTAGTAGTAGTAGTAGTAGTAGTAGTAGTAGTAGTAGTAGTAGTAGTAGTAGTCAGTAGTAGTAGTCAGAAGTAGTAGTAGTAGTAGTAGTAGTAGTAGTAGTAGTAGTAGTAGTAGTAGTAGTAGTAGTAGTAGTAGCAGTAGCAGTAGCAGTAGTAGTAGTAGTAGTAATAAGAAAATACAAGAGAAACAACAAGTAAAAATGGAAAGTAGTCGTGGTGGTAGTACGGGTGGGACTACCCGCACTAGAAATAATAATGGAAGTAGTAGTAATAGTAATTCGCCGGCCCAACGGGCCAGAGGCGTGCTGAGATCTCCGGTAACTGGTAAACAGTATTTCTAGTTCGCGCGCGCGGGGCGGCCCCTGGGGGTCCCTGGATCAAAAGTACCCCGGGCGGAGCCCGGGACACTCCCCCAGATCCTCCAGGATCGCCCCAAGACGGCCCCAAGAGGCCCCCAACACGGTCCAAGAGAGGTCCGAGACGCCCGAAGATCGCTCCACGGCGCCCAAGATGGCCTCCAGACGGCCCAAGACGTCTCCAAGATGACCCAACAAGCCTCCAAGATGCCCCA